>CM030370.1:84282006-84304506 GCA_003604175.2 Clonorchis sinensis | reverse complement strand
TTCCGTGTTTGCTTTTGTGGGAAATTTCCTTTATCTTTTTTATGCTTATCTTCCTAATTTTCGCCATCGTAGGTGATTTTTTTTGTAGAATTTTGTTAACCCCTCTCCACGGGTGGATTCTGTATGATTTCTATTTCGTCACTTCACGTCCTCGCGCACTATTTTGGTATCCTTGCCATTTTACAGTTTCTGTTGGCGCTTAGACTTTTTCTCCTTTTTTTCCGCATTGTTTGCGATGGGTTTTCGTTTGTGTTATATTTTGTTCGTTTACGATAATTACCCACACTCATAGCGCCTCTATGCAAGCAAAACAATCCTCCATGGACACCAAAAATATGCACATCTAGGTTAAATGTTAGTGTGAAAATTCCAGAAATTTTTTGGACCCGTAAATCGAAAGCGGTTACTTTAATCACAACGTTAAATTTTTGGTCCTTCATTCTAGCGGCTATTGACGGCTGCATCGCATGATGCATGAAAGAGACAGATAATAATTATAGGAGATGCTTCTAAAGATGTTTCTGAATTTCGAAGGATTGGTGAAACTTTGGAATTGGATATGATCCTTGGTTGAAGACTCATTAAGCTTTCAGTTCTGGTCACAATTTCTTCAAGGATACATAAGTGCCGGTGAGTCTGCAAATGCGTTTGAAGCACCGAAATGAGAGACGTTGATATTTCTTAAACTGGTCAAAATGTCGCATCCGAACGAGAAATCCTGCTGTGCATTCAAAGCCACAGAAATAACACGCGACCCACTGGTCAAAGTCAGAAATCATGAAATGATGTCGCTAATACATTATTGGAAAATCAAACTTGAGGTACACAACAGAATTATTTAAATGGTTAAATTTATTTCATAAAAGCGGACCAGGGATTTTTGAAGATGCTGGAAGTAACAAATGAAGTGTTTTTTAAACGTCTAAATTATTGTATTTCCAAGTGTGATCGTCTTTGGACGTGGGAAATGTCGCTATTTGTCGACCGAAGAACTTCATTGTGACAATTTACTTTATATATCCTGGTGAGAAAGCCCTATTTTCTACCTTCCTGAAACCACCTTATAGGAATATTAATCATCGTTTTCAGGTTTCCGTATATTTTAAAATTCTGAAAGCCAAAGTCAAATACAACATAAATTTTCGTCGTTTTAACACAAAGGTTGTTCTAGACAATAACAGTGACTTACTTATGGATTCGAAGAGATTTTATACTGACTAACCTAAGACTTCACTCTTCCTGACTAGTCAACAGCTGTTCATCTTATTCGTGCAACCCGAAAGAATTAAAGCTGAGGTATTGATTCCAAGAGTACGTTTTCTGCCACTCATATTTCAGCCTTTTGTACCTCTTGGATTACAGTTGGGACGATTTCTTCTAGTGCTAGAGTATTTTGTGTGGCAGCTAAGAATTATCCTGTGTAGTATTTCTGACCCATATTAAGGGGAGCACCTAATGGACTGAACATCATATAAGGATAAAGAGGAATCTCCATCTAATGTGTCATCGATCAAAAAAACCAGATGCGAATACCAAGGCAAAACTTCACGCAAAAAGTTCCCCTAGCCCACCCTACCCAATTCACGCAAACTAACTCACAAACAAAACAATCCACTTACTACCACCTACCAGGTGGTTTTCCTGTTACTGGTAAGGGATGGTGCCCTAAAACTACGAAACTTTCGAACACGTCGCTTAGCCTAGCGAATTTTCGTATTAAAAGTCGAACGTTGCCCGGCAAAGATCCATCGATTACCACCCAAGCCTTCTAAACCTGACGCATTCTCGATCGGTTCTAAACCTTTTCCAGTTGATAAGCCAAACACTGATGCGAATATTTTGTGATACAATCCTCGTCCATGTGGTATGGCCAGATGAACTTTGAGAATGTGTCAATTCAAATGGAAACTTATGTAACACAAAACATGTAACTGCTGAGCTGTGTTCAAAATACATCCGTTTAAGACATCTAAAATTGTCAGTCTGGCACTTTACAATCAAACCTTTTAGCACCTTTTCTTTAGGTAGAACAGCAGTTCAGATAGTTCATACATCCCAAAAACTACAGTAAATATGTGGATCGCTCGGTGCGGGAAGTTCCTCACTGGCGGAAGTTATATCTGTTTCGTGGTGTGCTAATGGGATAGGTCCGAGGTACTATATTTGTTTTGGGAAAACTTCATTCTTCCGCGGTTTCACGGCAATTGCATCTGGATGAACAGAACTAAAGCCTTGATCTAAATTCATTTCCTGCCCCTATGATGAGAAATCTGCAGTGAAAATGTCATTCACATATGAGACAAACGAGAAATTACTTAAAATGACGTTCAGTGAAGAATGCGGGTAATCATATAACGTTGAAAGGATCTTTGGAATACCGACAAAATTTCCTATGTATGTTGATGGTGAGAAGATCCCTAAAAGAGTCCCTTAATGCAACTTAAAGATGGGTTCGTAAAAAATCCAGTTTCAAGGAACTCTTTTGCCTAATAAGCCTAGGAAACAATGTTTCCGGTGCAGGATGATGAGTTTTTAAAGATCTGGACAGACAAGCGGGTAAATCAGCGCAAAGTTCATTCAAACCGGTAGTCTTCAGTGTAACAATGAGCACGGCCCCAGATGAACCACCTGTTGACTCTTCAATCCAATTGCTTTCTAAGTAATCCTGTTCTTTTGTGCCGCGAAGTTATAAAGCAAAAGACACATCCTGGTTCACTAAAGGACACTTCTGTAACATTGTTGTTTTTTTCAAACACACTGGCAAAATGATCGTCTTATTTATCTGGTACTTGCTGCATAACTTCGTGGTTGACGTCACCAATACTGCTGCAACATCAACAAATGGAGTATATTTCCGAGAACTATCTCGTACAGCACTCTTTGGAGCAATTCTAAATGCAGACATCTCTATCCATGCACTGAAACATCCAGGAATGTCAACTGGCTGTTGCTGTTCCACTCTGGTTTTGATTCATTTCACTGTAGTTTTGAGCAATTCGTAGGCATTCTGCAGAAGACAAGCAAGGATATTACTGGAAGCATGACACTCACACCTAATCTACACAGCGATACGTGTAAAGAATCAGCTACTCAACCGTGATACTTAAATAGAACCAACTGCCGGACGAAACGACCGAGAAAAATCCTTCTGGAAGCACATCAGCAAAGGTTGCGACGTGGAATCCGGACGGGTCAAGGACAAAGCTCACTCTAATAACAGCCAGTGGATAGCAGCTGCAGAGATCTCACAGGACACGTGGAAATCAAAATCGACCAATCAGAACAGCAGCTAACGGGTCATCTAAGAGAACCGTCCAGTCAAACAGTCCACTCAAATTGTTCATATTCACACCACTCTCCTGTGAACGGTCGTCCTCCTATTCTGGCGTAATTATTCCGGTGAGTCCACACCAAAGGGAAACGCTGGACTCGAGTTTCGCTCTTATTAGAGCTCATCAGCAGTGGCCGTGCCGGGATTTGAACCCCGGACATCTGACACGCGAGGCGAGCGTGTTACCACTACTCCACCAACGCACGTTGGACGCATCTGAATTTTAACGTCTGAACAGGCGAACGTGTTCACACTTGAGCGATGTGATTGCTGTGCCCGACCACGACGCCCGACGACGACCCAGTAACTGTCCTGGTTGTGACCATCGATTGACCCGCCAGTCAGGACTTCCCATTCAAATTGGTTGTCCGTGTCGGCTGGCAGCACGCACATGACCAAACACACGCAACAAGTCAGCTCACAGCCACCAACGCACCAATACGATCCATTTTCAAAAGACGCACCAATGATGCCATCGTGATTAGAAGTTTCCGTTTTTTGCGTCAAAAGATGGACGGCGTCCGGAGTCGCAGCTTCGGCTAAGGAAATGTTTTAATGAAAGTGCCACCACTGTGACACCATAGCCTGCAGCATAAGAGAAAGTCAGCAGCTAAGGCCCATTAGGAGGATGGTTCCAACGTAAAAATAACACGTGATTCAACAAGGGATTCGCGGCTCCCTGATGTCATTTACTAGTAAATTGTTCAGAGTTCTCGACTAATTAAATTTCTGGCAAACAAAAGCAATGGAAGAGATCAACCAAAAAATAAGTGAAAACAAACTGAGAAATCTTACAAGGAAACACGTGACGGGAGTGAAGCAGTCGGTGGATAAAACCAACATGTGCGAACAATTGGAAAGTAGACACCGCAAGACACAAGGATCAAGCAAACAGGGGCCATTCTAATAAGAACGGAAAAATGAGGGATTGACGAATTCACACATGGAGAGAGATGCAAAAGGATAAGGCAAAGTCATGAGTAAAAGAAGAGCAGTGAAAGAGGTGGAAATCTGATGATGACAAAAAATGTTGTACTTTAATTATTATCAAACAGACGAAGGTGAGGAAAACCGATTAAATTCAGCCCCAATGTTACCACAAGTCGCCCAGTGTTCCATGTGATTTCATTACGAACAGAAGTGTTCTTGAGCAACTGGTAATAATGCAGGATATACTGTCGATTTAGATTTAACAAGCGAAAACTTGCATTCATTGAGAGCATCCGGGAATGCGAACTCTGCTCGCTGATCCCCAAGTATGGGTATGGGATAAAAGCTTATCTGATAGAACGCTGGTAGCTCAAAAACGCCCTTCCAAATACGCAAAAAACTTTATTCAAAAACATTGTTTAGTGGACGACATTGCTGTCATCCGATCCGCCTACTCATAGAGCAGGGTAAATAGTGTATGATTTCGAACTAATCAAAATGAACATTCTTTTCGTGTATACAGAAGCTTAGGTCAACAAAAGTGTTTCCCTTATATCCAGATGGAAAATTGAAGGCAGCGCTTGGAGACCGGTCATAAAACCCCATAATTGAAAGAGTTGCACAAACCGCAGGCCCATGAGTTATCCACACAAATTTTTACGAAATCCAGTGCAGTATACAAGCGTCGAAATTTTCCATAAGTACGTGTTACTGCGCGTTCAACAAGCTGCTGCGAACACTCCATATATCTAGAATGCACAGCAGGCCAAATAAGTCAACGTACAGTTTGAGAAAATAAGACGATGTCTAGAAAAACTTTAACCAGTAGTCCTTATCTTTTAGGTGGTTGTTGAAGGTTGCTTTTACTGGTGGACAAATGCACACTCGTCGTATGCCGTCCTAAACACGTAAGTCGTTCACATTTGGTAGAGTGCAGTCTTATTCCATCAAGCTTCACATCCATGGATGGCATGCTTCTGCCGTATTGTGAGGAAACAACACATACAGTCAACCTACCTGTTTTGTAGCTCCGAGAAACCGACAAAATCGGGCGTTGTTCAAGCAATTCGAAATGCGTCTGAGGCAAGAGCCTTCGCAAGTCAATCCCATTCTCACCCAATTTAATTGAGTCAGAGCACCAATCCACTGAATATCATTCTAAACCCAACTGACTGGAAAAGTATTACAGCCCGTCGAAAATTTGTCGGCTCAGCAGTTGCCAGTGAATTCGTCGCCTGGCGAAACTTCGTCACTCTGTTCAATCCAAGACTAATAGATAAAAAATTCCGAAGTATGATAAGCCAGTCGGTCGTCTTTCAGGCAGTAGTTAGTCGCCATTAGTCAACTGCATGCTACTTAGATGATGGTCTCCTAACAAACAAGGCAAGTATAATTCGAGCCCTATGCTGAAGGCAAAATGCACTCTCCGGTGGCAACCTCCGGTTCATACAACCGGAGGTTATATATACATACATATATATGTATATATATATATCACATATAACCATATAACCTGAAGCAGTACAGAGGATCTGCGTCTAGATTCAACACATTTCTCGGAGCTCGTCACAATATTCAAGAATATAATCCGCCAGATTAAATTCTGCCAGGACGAATTTGCTAGAATGTGGAGAGTCTACTGTTTCCTTGGATTCACTGTTTGACGATGCCCCACCTCTATGGATTGCGACCAGCTTTTAACAGTAAGCGCTTTTACTGACCTGAAGGTCTGTGCTTTGAGCCCAAATGCATCTCGACTGTTTACTTCTAGATTTTGATTAACCTTCCTTTTCTCAAGAAAAATGTGTTCTCGTGTTGAAACTTGTGTTTTAGTTGATGTGCTGCCCTAGTAATTTTTTTCTGGTGAAATTGCAACCTGCCAACTGTTCATTTTTTCGTGTTTCTAATCTGTTTAAACTCGCTGCTTGGGACACCCACAACGGTTTTTGTGCGCCCTTTCTCGGGATAGTTTTGATGAGTTTTCTGTTTCCTGCGATGTATTTCGTGGTCAATTTTTCAGTCATTCTTCAGGCCTGCAACCGGTTGTTTTTAATTATTATAATTTCCGCTGCTAAGCTATTTTCTTTCAGTCTTTACTCACCGGTAGTTCCACTGTTCTGCATCATCCCACCGGCTGTTGTTCTATCCGCGTTTTCCACGAGTTCATTTGCTGAAACAGTAATATGATTTTTTATATTAAAGTGTAGAATATTTCTGGGCATTTTTAGGTGGCCAGAAAGGATCAGTCAGTCAAACAATTCTGACAACATCGGTTAACTGATGGTTTTCTCACACATTCGACCCAAATTTCGACGTAACATATAACTTAATGTCCTTGATCAATATATACATCTGAATGGTTTACACATTTCTGCGATCCCAACGAACAACTGGGAATTAGAATGCTGCTGCAAACATAGGAGGGGCAATTGTTCCGATCTATATATTTCCTAAAAGAAGCAGGAATTTTTATGCCCCTAACTGAAATAAAATGCATCATATTCCTACTTCGTAAATCCATTAATCTAATATTTTCCTTTTTATTCCACCCTGTCAACCCAAGTCATTATCTGGTGTTACCTGTGTTACCTAGCTAGAAAACAAAAAAAGCTTCGTTTGCTTAGACTATTTTTTAAACTAAAAATAGGAATATATGCCTGGTAATATCAGAGACTACACTGAATTTAGACATGTTTAAAGATGACTATCGCGTTTGGTACGAAATCACAAACCTTGACGTCAGCCAGAGTTCCTTTTGCTGAGAATTATAATTCACTTTTGGAGGTACCCTAATTGTTCCGTTGACCAAAGGTCTGGTATGTTTGCTCACCACGGCAAATTAGGAGTTTCATGTGTGACCAATGGCCCAGAATCAAGTAGGCACGAAACGCAAAATGAATAGTTTCATGGGTGAAGCGTTTTAGGGCTACAGTATGTCAGAAGAAGAAGAACCTGGTGTCACAAAACGTGGCAAAATTTCAAAGAAAGCTGTTGCCTAGATGTGATACACTATTCATAATTTTGCTGGGAACTCTTCGACGGTCCTCCACTGGTTTTGACCTTACGGGAGGTCAGCAGATAGGCACCGAGGGTTATTCTCATCCCAAACCTGACAGATTTCGAAAGCTTTCAGTTAAAATGGACCACCACAAACGAGGGATTCAGCTGGATTCAGTTGAGTCACCTGTAAAAAAAAGTGTACTAATTCGAGTGGTTGTCTGAACTCGAGGGCTATGACCACCTGATAAGTTCCAAGATAGGCAAATTCGGTCGTGGGTTTTCGAAGGGTTTTCACTTTTTGCGCCAAATATATATTACCAATGCCTACGAACGACAAGGCACGCCAACTAGTTGGTTCTGATCACACGTGATTGGAGCTGACCCCTGAGAGTCACCGGAACCCCGCGGTTATTTTTCCCACTTGTTTGGCTACTCACGAGCAGTATGAATTACGCCCGCCTTTTTACAAATTCGCATCCCCTATCATTTCGAGGGTTTTGCTCCCGCCTAATGTCTGATAACCTACTAGTTAATAATGTGGAGATCCTATCGCCTGTCCGTTGTCGCTTGTAATTTTGTGTCAACTCATTCCATTTTCAAGTACCTGCTCCGATGAAATAGCAAGCCGCCCGGGGATCAAACAAAGAAATCCTCTTTGGTGGTCTATGTTGAGGGTTTGTTTTGAACGGGCCTAGGCGCGCGCTCCGATTTGACATGTGACACGAGCTGCTGCGTCGGGCCTTCAGCTACTGACTGCAGGTGCATTTAATTTGTGCTAAATTTACCTGATCCCCGTTTCCAGCCAGTCTCCCTCACCTCCCGAACATACTGACTATCTTCTGCGCCGTCATATACGGCTTAGTTACACTGTGTAACTGCCCGTATCCGCACGTTTGTATAACATTTAGTAATAACCCGCTATTATTTCCAGAAAGCTTTGCTGCCTCGGTCCCTTTTTGTGATTTGACCGATCGTGAGCGAATGTACATCCTGCTTCATTCGTGATGTTTATTAACCCGGTTGTTCATGAAAACAGAGATATTTGTTTCGATTGTGACATCCCCGGGGAGACGAAATTTTAGTCAAACACCTTCATCATTTTATAATTCTGCCAATATTTTTACCAAACTGGCGTGAATCCATGATCATCTACAAGTTCAAACGACTTTTTAAACGTGAGGGAGGTGAGTTTTCTGCAGACGTCCGAAACCAAACGACCTGTCAAAGCTACAAATCACTTTTACTGCCCATAACATGGCATCTTTTTTGTGCTGCAGCTATGCTAGTAATTCGACCAGATTTAAAGGATGGACATTGAAAGAGTTGAAGATTTTTGGCAACATAGATTCCCTGCTGCAGATAGAATACCGACGTACTGCTGACAAAATAACCTAAACTATACGCGAAATGAGTATTCAAAACACGTCCCAAAACAGTGGATGAAGTTGCATTGAGAAGATCAACAGGAGTACAACTTCGCCTGGACTAGCACACATTTCGTTATTCATTTCGTGCACACCTTCCCCATTATCCAGCAACATACTCTGACCAAATGGCTATCATCCCAAGGCAACGGTGGATAAGTTCTAGCAGTTCCACCGCAGAGGATATAAATGGATTGATTCATCAATGAGTTTACGAAGTATGATCTTGGAGAAACATTGATTTTTTTTAGTTTAGGGTTTGGTCGCACTCAACCCCAAGTGTTCTCGGTTTCTCCCTTTTTTTCGTGAAATTCCCCATTCCTGTTATTCGTACCAGCACAGTTCTCACGGAAATCAGTAAGTGTGGCCCTCTTTTGTTTCACGCGCTGATCAGTGACTGTTTCTAAAAATTCTCTTCATTCAGTCTTTCAAGCAAATTTCGAGATTAACTTGGAACGTAAACTATCGGTCTAGCACAACCAGTCATTTGGAGTTAACGGATCTTCAGTGCGAATGAAATGAAACCTCACTGGTATCCGGTCTTGATGTAGCTGGGGTTCATAAGCCTAAGGGAGTTTTGTGCGAACACAAGGGTGGAGCTTCTGTTATCTTTTCGCTTATGACGCATGAAGGCTCTTCACTTTCGTGGACACCATTGTTTTCCTTAGGCTGTATCCAAGTGCTTCATTATTTTCCACGTAGTCCTCGTATTACTAAGCAAAATTTATATGCATTATAGTACGATTCATTCGCTCACAGTATGTTTTCTATCATTCAAACAAAAGCTCACCGTACCTACCGTTTATTATAGGGGACAGCTCAGATAAATGGAAGTTCTTCTTGCAGTGCGGATTAAACTATGACCTTATGTGTCCATGTGTTGAATCAGAACTGACTGCTGGGAATTCGTTGCATTGTTTTGCAACCCAGTTCTACAATGCATCTGTGTGTCCTTATAAAATATACTGAAGGTTTATGAATTGTATCTCAGCCTTAGTTACTTCCCTGATCGGAGCTTCTCAAATCAGTCGGTGAGAGCATTGCTTAAAGCAACCTATGTATTCACCCTAAACTCACTTAATCCGAAGAAGCGCAAAGATGCGAAAAATAAACCTATGAGGTTTTCCACTATCCATATAGGTGTGAAAGCTTGACGCACAGGGTCTCTTAGGTTTGCCTGATATATATTGATAAGTTCAATTCACACAGCATTATTGTCTCCGAAACAATGATAGCTGTACCAAGCAGTCAGGGCTTTCATATTCTCTTCCCCATTATTTCGACACAACAACTAGTTCGTATGTATGGCTATGTCAGCTAAATTAATCACAGTCGTTCTCTCACGCAACATCCTGCGTTGACGTATCCTTTGTTTAATTTACTGCATGAATGCTAATGCAGCTTTTGTAATGCAATTCGAAGCTTGCAAGCCGTGCATCTATGACTACGGACTCGGTTTACCCTACGTAAGAAGTCAAAAGTTCTGTGTCCACATGGGGACTCTTACAAGCATTGTCAGTTGGCACAAAAGCTGATTTTCGTCCTCTTATTTAGCTTACCAAGCAAGTAGGTGTCATTATGAAGCTGCGTGATCTCATTCACCCCGAAGCCGACTATGGATGCGAGAAATAACCATCCTCGTTAGCTTGGCAACGTCCGTCATGACTTTCCCACGTGTTTCCAATCGAGTATCTAAACATACAGAGAATGGGTAGATTTCATGTCAAGTTCCGTTGCTCTCAACCGTTCACTTGCATAGTGACTGGCTGAAACGATAATGACTGTGATTATTCCAACTACTAAGCTTGTTGTGCTCTACCACAAGGAGCGGTTACCTATCGACTGTAGCGCTCGCGTTTAAAATGCTCTGAATAATAAGCCTATGAGACTCAAGAGGACACGGTGAAGTCTGGGTCTAGAGTAGATCGCAGGCACTAGGTAGGTTTAAGGAAACCCCTAAAGACAAGATTCATAAGTTACTTATTACTTATTGGCACACACACGCACAACCTAACTCTTCTCACCCATCAATGGAAGAATCCCAGATATATGAACAGTTTCTAACACTATCCTGAGGTAAGCTGTTTTAATTGAAGTATATGTACCGTTCAGGCAGTTGTTACTGTTGCCATATTTCATCAAAACCAAACATCGTGCAAGTCTTTTGACTACCAGAACTAATTCGGAATGAACAGGAGAAAATAACGTCCACTAAGCAAACTCCTATTCCTTTTAATCTTGGTCAAGGAAACTATATTCTGCATCCTTACTTTTATGTTTCCTTGCGGCTCAAACCATGTCAATTTCGCTCATTTTTTTAAGTTATAGATGGACCTCTGGTGGCCTGAATATACCGAATTTATGTAATCTCTAAATGTGAACTGAAGCGATATATTACGTACAACCCATTAGTTTGGCTACCTTTTGAGCTGTCAGTGTCATGCTTGTAAATCTAGTCCATATACGTTGCCGGACAGATGCCCGCTAATCTGTTCGTCGAGCACGCAAACTAATCAGCAGTTACCCAGGCATGTTATACGCCTATCGAGAACACTATTTGAAAATATAGAATTAAATAAAACGACGAAATACTCACTTGAACCCACGAAAAACAAGAATACTAAAGTAAACATGCAAACAATAGAACATTTCGCCATTTTGGCGAAGATCTTGTGTGCCGCATGGCATAAACCATGCTTATATGTGACGATAATCAATGGCGCACACCAACCGTGTTTTCATCACGTCATCAATTGTCCCCCTGCGCTATTCGTTTAACATGGTGTGTCATTCCCTTTGGTGCTGCTTCATAGTCGTCTGACAGTAACCACGAAGAATTATCTATCCAGAATCTACAACTTGTTGGTGCTCGTTTACCGATCTTCTTTCACTAGTGAACAATAGGTGACGAAATGCCACGACATTATAGCTGCATCCGACCTCGCCTGCCATCTTTCGCCATAGAAATACCTATTACACCGCATTCATTACCTACATGTATCGGTTATTTCACATAATATTCTCTGTGCATGAGACTTCCCACGCCATAAAAAGCATCATAATTTAGTACCACTTTCGTATGTTCAAGGTCTTAATGATCAGAATATTCCCACTTGATCTTTGTGGATGAAAAATTCTCAGGACGTTCGTTTGATGTTGTCCGAATAACGAGAGTCATTGCGCCCTCTCCAGTGAGAGAGAATGGTTGGTATTCGGATGGAAACCCCAGGTATCGAGTGATTTCTTCAGTAATTTGCGTAACCATAACTTTTAGATAATATGCATGCTGAGTTCCGCATACGATTCCTAATATCAGAGGGAGGAAATGGATTCGAAATTCTACGGAACTAGTTACACACAAGTAGGCGAAATTCTACAACAAACCACAATTACCTACGTTGGTGTCGTCAACAGTGTCCGGTTCTGTCACACCAGATAAAGGTGAGCAGAATGTTGGCTGGGTTATGTGGGTCGAGGTCGTTTCTTCCGAGACCAACCCGCGTGAGTCTGACTGGCTGGATGATCACGCGAGTGTCAAGGTCGGAGGATGCTGACCCAGCAAACGGTGCACGAAGCAAATGGTCAAGTGAATGAGGGAACTGTCATCAGTCAAGTTTGATTCACTGATTTTTTAGTTAATGAGGACTGCTGATAGGAATACGAAGATTTTCAAACTTTCGTCGGAAAACCAGTCGCTCATTTGACGTAGGGCTGTTTACGATTTAAATCTGAGGTAATTATTAGTTTGATTGCACAATCCGTCAGCACGCCTTCGATTTGTGTTTGTCCACGGGGGGAGGCCAATATATTTATCAAATTGTGATCCAATAGTATGTTTGACTGTGTTTCACGGCTGTGACATCTGACTGTACTTTACCGTCATGTTAGATAGAGTAAAGGGTAGCTACATCAAAAGACATTGAGGAAGAAATTCGTAGTCTGAAAATCGTTTATTCTTTGAACGCAGTTAAAACCACTAGGGAGGAATGATGTAAATCACAATGATTTTGCACAATACCGGTGTGTTATGGATGTGCTTAATTTGCATGCACACACAATAAAGCAGAACTCGCCGTTACAGCATCATTTCGGTAAAAAAAAAAGTTTTTAATGACTTTTACAGTTCTATATCTTTTGTGACAACTTAAATAAAATGTTCATCTGATGAAGTTGGATGTGGGAAACAGGTTTTACCCACTCCATGTGAACCAATTAGATGGTCGGATTCTCGATTACTGATAACACTAATCCAGTCGGACATTGGCAGATGGATAAACAGACACCGGAAAAGGTAATGGAACTCATTCATACTTGTTCTAATGGCTTAACCAGATGGATAAATACTTGATAAGTTTGTAAGAACGTTGATACATAATCTGAGACAGTATCATCGCAGGCAGGTTTGGAGATGGAGCCAACCGAACCTGGTGAGCAACACGATTAACAACCTTCTCAATAACGTACCTAATCTACTAATCTTTCGATTCACTGAGGAGATTCCGCCATGAAACGGGTATATTAGGCCACCTGATATCTTCCTATATTACGTGATAGGTGGGCGGTCCATAAGAGCTGTACATATCCTTGGGGCAGCCGCTCGACTTAAGGAAGTATTGTGCTGTGGGATATGGGTCATCTCGTCATTAGCGCACTGCCGCTCGACTTAAGGAAGTATTGTGCTGTCGGATATGGGTCATCTCGTCATTAGCGCACCCTTAACTAGGAATGAGTTCATTGCGATTCTGCGGGCAGGGTTGGTGCTTATACTTGATGATGACTTATACCGTCTGAACAAAGTTAGGTTGATCACTACGTGAAACCTGTTGGCAGAACAATGTTTATTCATCCCGAAAAACTGGTTACGGATTGGACACATCACTTTCTTGGATCAATTCGGTCAACAAGCTCGCTCGGGATTATTTGTACAAAGGTTAATTCGACAACTCTGCTTCACAAACCTTTATGCTGTTATGCCTGTTTGAAAGTTTCGAGGACGCATGCACGCAATAAAGTGAGTCCGGATGACTGTGTGACCAAGATCGCCGGTGGACAACAATGCAAGTAACGTAATAGCCGACGGAAAATCAACTATTTTACATAATAGCCTACAAATGTGCAAATTACTTGGAGTGTTTATCACTTTTTCACTAAATGACTCCCAAATATGACAGTCTGAAGACTAATGAGCTGATAAAGTTGCAGTGGTAATCCCTGAAATGAAGGACTGTCCTCTCTAAGTGATAAAGAGTGGTGAGTGATGAGGTTGATTATGAAAGAAACCTGTGGTGCGCTGTCCAAAGTTTCCATAAGTCATATGAGTTGCACTGAAAGACAATGTGATTTCATGAATAATTCAGGTGAATCCATACACAATATGAACACTGAAGCCGGAATGTACTTACAAGCTTTTCGACCTATATGAATACATAGTACAAATTCGGAGTGAAAATGAATCCACTACTACCACTGATTTATTAGTTTATCGCCGAAACAGTAGTGCAGATGCTAACATATGCTGCTATCACTCATTAGTCCGAAAATTCGAATAGTAATTCGGTAAGGCGGTATACTGAAATCGCCTCTATCCATCCATCGCTATGATCATGTGACCGCCAACTCAATGGTTACTTAGCTCAGGCGGTCAGGCCGAAGGACCTTTCTGAAGGCAAATAATTAGAGCTTCATAAGGAAATGGGATAGAGATGCCGCACTCCTCCAATTTTTCAGTATATTTAGTACTGTAACCTCATTGTAAGTCAGACAACTTTCACATCCCGGAAGTGAATCCAATTCTAAAACAGGAAGTTCTGATCTTTCCATTTCACTGGTATTGGTCACGTTGATCAAAGCCACTGTATACTGGAACCTAATTTGATAGGAAAACCCTCCCAGTAATCGGCTTACCAGTCGACAGTTTCGCTAGTGACATACGGTTCAGTGACAAATGAATGATCACTATGGAGGTCATCACTATCGTTTATTTTTGATGAGCATGGTCACAGACATAAAAAATGAATGCAAGCGATGAATGCGAAAGGGTTACAGGAGAATGAGATAAAAGAAAGAAATGTCTCAATTGAAGTCATGCCACCGACAGTTCCAGTCAGATAGGATGAATCCCAACGTACGTAAGAATTTTGGTAAGGAAACATGCGTGTAAAGTCTAACAACCGAAGAAAGGACAAACAATGCTGAATGCTCTTCAAGGCGCGGTAAGCGCTAGCACAGTCAAGACTCGCACATCAGGCACAAAGTGTCCGTCATACTGGGTCTGGTGTGAGATTCAATGGCAAGAATGTACATTCAACGCCATGTGCCACGCATAAAAGTGTCGTACGTACGCAGAGAACCCACAATGGCGAGCAAACACAAGTCACTGACTGTGACTTTAGAAAGTCCCAGTCCAATAACAGCTTTGGCGGATTGAGGAAAGCAGATCCCTCGATAAGAGATGATCATCGGTTGGTGGACCAAAAAGTCCACATCACAACCAATTGCACGTAGGGCTGAGATTATGGCGAGGGAAAATTCATCAGCACCATACTTCTGCTTTTTCTCATTCCACACAGTCATTCCGCGCCCATCCGAGACTATGCTGACGTCTATTACAGTCGCTCGGCGCTCCCGAACGGCGATCAGGTCAGGCTTGATGAAGGACGTCGAAGTTGGTGCTCTCAACTCCTCAAAGACGGTGTATCCCAGGCGACGGAGGCGTTTTGCGAGTTCCCTTGCAACCCGATTATGACGAGCACATCTGGCGTCATGCGTGATCCAGCAGGACTGCAAAATATGCACCAAACTCTCTGGTTGGCCACAGTTTCCACGACATAAGATCGTCTGGCCACCGTGACCATGTCGAGCGCTTCTAACTCTCGTCCTGAGCAGGTTGCATCGGAGCTGGATACCGCGGATAAATATCCGAGGAAACACTCTTTCTGGAAATACAAGCCATCGATTAGAAAGAGGCGAAGCGACCAACTCTCGTAAACCGCGACCGTCAACGCTGTTGTGCAGGCTATCACCCCAAGCAGCCACCAGCTCTTCCTTGGTGTTTACGCATGAACCATGGACACGGATCGGAAGGCTGAGATCCCGAACAACCTTGCCAAATGCGGAATCGTTGACCACATTGCGTAGTACACGGCACTGAGTAGAAAGCAGCTTTTCCATACGCACTCTCCGCTGCATCGGGATTGTTGCACTCAGACTTGGGATACCAAGTCCCCCATGTTGTTTACCGGCATGGATGTAGCTGATCGGGGTATCCTTCGGTAGACGTAGCCAGCCGCGAATAGATTGCCTGATGTAGTTGTCCAACCTTTTGAGCGTGTTTCGGTGGACTTGGCCAAGCACGAGCGAATATGTCAGCCTCGGTATCAGGTAGTTCCTTGTGATCTCCATTCTTTGATGCGGCTTCAACGGGGCACGCGTCACCTCGTCGAGCAGTTTGAGCAGATGCTGTCGATGGTTGAAGACTCCTTTCCCCTTGAAAGTAAAGGGGATGCCCAAATATGTTACTGTGTCTGTCGGACCCAGAGGAGTGATGAGTTCCTCGGCGAAGCAAAATGGTTCGACTGAGACTGCTGTCGCCCGATGTTTCCTGTCCCCACAGATCACCATCGCTTTCGTCTTCCGGGCGTTTATCTTCATACCAGCTCTTCCCAACTCAACCGCGGCAGCTTCAAGCTTCTCTTTGAGGCGAGCTTGACTTTCTGCACACACGACCCAGTCGTCAGCGAAGGCAAAACCATCTACTAGGGTGTCATGGAACTGGTATCCCAGTTGCGGCATCGACAATCCAAGAACCTCATCCATTGCCATGATGAACAATAATGGGGAGAGTGGATCTCCTTGCCTCACACCTCTGTGGCAGTGAACCTCGGAACTGGGGAAAACTGCTACAGCATTCTCATAGGACTGTGCGATGTATCGAACTAGAGGTGACGGTGCTCCAAACGCCTCGGCAGATCTGACGATTGTGTCATGCGAAACCGAATCAAATGCTTTCGAGATATCGACGAACGCCAAGCTGAGGTTAGAAGCAGTCGCTGAAGAGTGACGAAGCAGGGCATGTAACAGCGATGTAGCTTCCAAACAGCCGTCCCGATGTAGAAATGCAAACTGGAGTGAAGGCAGTTGCAATCTACGACTCCAGCGATCAGCAAGCACCTTGTGAAAGCATCGGACAAGAATGGATGATACGGAGATCGGTCTCAGTTGATCCGGTGAAGTCGGATTAGGGACCTTCGGAACTAGAGTAATACGAGCACGACACAGGTGTGGGGGACAACCCCCAGCTAGTAAGAGTAAGTTGAAGTACCCAGCAAGTACGTTCGCATTGAACCGGCGGAGCATCCTGGGTGTGAGCTTGTCCAGGCCTGGGGACGAATTGCCCATTGAACGGACCGTACGGCCGACTTCCTCTCCTGTGATGGGCTCAATCAAGCTCCAATCGGATGGTACTACTACGCGACTGGGCCGGCTGTCCACGTGTTTTGGGGCTGAGAGCACCTGTTTCCAGTACTGCTCGGCGTCTGGAGGTAGGCCGCAGTTGCCTTTGTACAGATCTTTCCATGACCCATCGAGCACAGCAGACGCTGCATCTTTCCGTCTTTGGTGGTATAGGGTCTGGATGGCGGCGTAGTTGGCTCGGCGGATCTGCTTTCGGTTGACCGGCATCCGATGGGCTAACTGACGACGGCGTCGGGATACGGTTTTCCAGGTGTGTGGAAATGTCCTGGAGGCGTGGAGGTCCAGAAGCGAGAGGACTTGTTCCGGTGTCATGATGCCAGACTGCAACCCTCGGGCAAATGCCAGAAGGTCAACACTAGCAAGTGAACTGTCAGCATGGGATTCTAAGAGTGACACGGCGCAATCCACGGTTTGTTTAAACCAGACGCTATAGTCATCGGCTTCTGACGAGTAGGCCGCTATTTGACCGATGGTTTGGTCAGGTCCACCAGATGATGATTCGTCCTGTTGTGCTTGCCAGTTAAGCACCCGTAACCTGGTTTTGATGCTGATAGCCGATCGACCAGGAAAATACTGCTCCAGTCTCGCGAACAGCGCGGTTTGCGTTTCACAAGACGGATATAAATTGTTAGCCAGGCGCAAGAGCGATTGTGACTCTTGTTGGGACCAGCGGGCACCGGAATGCTTCACTCGGCTGAGCTTATCTGCATTATGCTGGGTGGGGTGTGCGTGCCGGCGATGTTGACTCAGGCCAATCTTCGTCGGAAAAAGGCGGGAACAATCAGCACAGGCCAATTGGGCGACCATGTTCGTACCAACACTATCATTGTCGTGAACTCGATGATGGGCTACCAAGCCAGCTTTCGATTTACACCACTTGCCACATTCCTCACACGTGAGCCCCACGAGTCTCTCCTGTGTACTGGTTGGAACTGGTGCGGAGGCACCAGATGTCTTGTAGTGTACATTGTCGAAAGTAACCAGCACATTGAAACCAAACAGGGTGGTTAGCCCTGTCTGGAGTTGCTGAACTCTTAGCTCACCCAGACTGGCGTCCAGGCTACCCAGTCGGCACCACGAGGAGGTGGTTCAGCTCGCCGACTATGAGAGGCTGATGTTTCGTTCTTCAGAAGCATAATCGAGAAGACAGTCTACCAAACGGAACTCTCAGCCCTATTGAATTGGGTAGACTTTAATCGTCGCATGAGAAAATTAAATTCCGCATATCAGCTTTTCGAATTCTAACACAAAGGAGCAACATCAAAATGGCAAGAGCCCAGTTTGTTTGATAAAATTGACCTTGGTATTCAGAGAATTTCTAACCGCATAAGAATCACTGAGTTGAGACCGAATCAAAATGGTCGGAATCGACACATTAGTGACGAGGAGAGGAAACAGTTTTTGGACTACATGTAAATGGTGTTAAGATACCAAACAAGGGCGATAAATAATCAAATGAGGACAAGTCTCAAGAGTCGTTCCACTGACAATGTGAGAATATAAACTACGTCACCTCAAGGAAGCAGGTGCACCTGCGCTATCGCATCATGAAGCTGAGAGCGAATGAGTTTAACCAAGCCCTCCGTTTAAGTCGATGGGCGAACGTGATGAACTTCAGATTGATAGATGCAGGAAAATCTATCTTGCTGCGGCAACACATCACGAACGGTTGCGCACTTCAAGGACACATTAAAAACAGGGATTTTACTCTCGCAACTATTATTTTCCATAGGTGTGTTGTTTGATTCAGATACGTTAATTAATTTGGCTACTTTGTTGTCTGTGTCGCATGCGAACACAAGTTTGCTAAACAAATGGACAGAATCCTTTTATTTGCCTTTTTCGTTTTAACTAGCTGGGTAAAATAAACTTGCTAATCAATTGCTTAGTTATTTAATTAATAACTTTTAGGTAGATAAATTGATTACTCTTAACTACTTTAAGCTGCCTTAACTAAACTATTTTTGATTCATCAGATTAATTACTAGGTTATCAACTGATCAAATAACCTTACTATTTAAGAAAGCAGTTAGAAGTTTCGGCGACCAGAGTTCAATAAATTGTTGATTTTTTCACCGGCCGGTTGTTGATTAGATGGGTTCACCGAGCTTGGCAACTAGCTTGCAAACATTGCGCTCCTGGTCAAGATATCATCAGTGTGCTGCTTGGCGCGGTGAATTTTACAGAAAAAAACTAAAACACGGAGAATCTAACGTTGATCTGTACGTTTGCTGACGTAGGACCATCAAACCGGGAACATGGCCACTAAAGAGGACGCGAATTTCGGCTGACCGACAGACCACAGCCATTCTCGTTATATCCTACGGCAGAAAATTACTACAACTAGACAAGTCCTACTGGTGTTTAGTACTCGAGTGTTGAAACGTGATGGAATCACTCAAAGTAGGAGCTGTTTTCAATTGGTGAAATTAATAAGCTGGGAGGAGAAGTTAAAACCTTCCAGGTTATTATTGGCCGCGCGAACATAATCCGTGTTTGTGTTTTGCATTCAACTTAACGTTGGAGGATATAAATGAACAATGATCCCAGCAAGGTTGGTAGATGATTAATCAACAATGTTCATTTCGGTGGAGATCATCCCTCACACATTAAGGGTAGGTCGGTGGGAATATTCCTTTTGTATAGTGTACGATACAGCTCATCTACACTCTAAACTAGTTCCACGTGTCCTTACCGAAAATTCCTCATCCAATTTAATTAGACAGTACTGTGGGGCACCAGGGGCTAGCTTACCTATTTTGGTCATTTGCCAATATTGCTTTCAACTGAAGCCTAATATTGGGACAGTAGACAGTCATTCAGCCATCCAGCCCATAAACCAAAGTTCACCAAGGTCCAGTGATCCAGTGATTCCCGCTGCCACAGTTTCGTTCCCTGAGGGTAGGGGCACAAGAACTGACAGCCAAGCGTCCCCGTGATAGAAGCGACGAGCATGTTTGATCAAGCTAATGTATTTACCGATGTTAGCTAGCTTTTGTGAAGTTCCAAGACCAATCCAGCATTTTAATCCGGGTGCTAATTTCGTTGATTTTGCAGATTGATGCACTTAGGGCCTTTAGAAAACAAGAACATGTCGTTGGCTTACAAAATTGTTGCTCGTTGCCCGACAATTTTTTTGTCAACTGGAAACTATAGTCTCACCGGTGATATCTGCACATTTACAAGAACCGGTTCGTTCAAAATAGGGTAATCCTATTACCATTGACCAGCTACTTTAAATCTACCTAATCGCAAAATCGGCTGACTTCCGGCTGGTGGTTTTGGCCGTGGTCGAGTGTTTTGAGCCGCATCATTGATCGGGTAGGTCTCCCAATTGTGTTACTTGTGAACGTAATATCAAGGCCTCTTATACGTCTGTAAAATTGCCTGATATCTTTACGTAAACAGATATGGAAGTGAAATTACGTTCCTCTACAAAATTGACAACAAATACTTGGATGCGCAAATATAATCATCACTGATATCTCATGTTGCAGTGATAAGCACAACTGTTGGTACTGATGAATAAGCTAAAGGCCAAGTCAGATTTCTTTGCATGGTCCAGTGACGAGTCCACGTGACGTTCCTTTTGGAATGTTCCAGGGGGTGAGGTGTCTTCTTCAGATATGCTAACACTACTTACTAGGACACTCCATTCCCTCGGATTTCTCCTAACCAATAACTTAGCAGTTTCAAGTTTGCCAAGGAAATGCACACGAAGGGCAAATTTACTCATCCTGAGAAGCATCATTTGTTAAGAAATACAGGTCAGTATATTTTGTGGCATTGAAATGAGGGCACCCCCAGAATGCTATTTGGTGATACTGTGTAGATGCAGCTGGCATAGTGGAAACTCAAACTTGATTGCCATGAGAAATTAATGTCTACTGCTGAAAGTTGTTTCGAAGTACATTTAATCTCCAGATCACCACAACCCAATATCACCTTCCTCAAAACCGTTTTTCAACAACACCTCTGGAAGACGCGCGACATGCTAAAGCAAGCAAGCTTAGTTGTGTGGTTTAAAATATGGCCTGGTTTTTATTCAGTTGCTTTTAGCAGACAACTTAAATATTGAGAAGAAAATAGCTTTTGGGCATGCAAAATACACCCAAGGGAATAAATCCCTCCAAGCTTAGAAGTAACGTTCTCACGTTTTTCCGACAAACCAGACGAGTAAACTATGACATTAGTCCTACGGATACTAGACTTTTATTTATTACTGGTTTCCGGATAATCAGCACGTAATATTTGACAGTATGCACCTTCATGTAAATGAAGTTTCGTTGGATGTTCTACGTAATCACCATCTGTTTTTCTTCACGTGTACCATTGATTCATTCTTCAGAAGACGTTAGGGCATACATTTTTTGACGGATTACCGATGACAACTGTTTGTCACACCTTCTAAACCTTTGTGCATTTAAATGCTCTGTTAGTGTCCATTGTTCAGACACTTCCAAATGAATTACCATCAATTATCCTGAAGCTTTGTAAGCTGTTTGTATTGTGCACTGTGTTTCAGTGACTCAAGCAGTAGGTTAAAGTACACTTCATCCTTTTCAGTGGTTCGGTAGTGCGTCTGAGAGCCGGACAACACGTTATAATTGACCGATTCTGAGATAAACATGCGACCAACCAGATTGTCGTGAAATCCCAATCACTGTCATGCAGGCCATGAGTGTCCCCTCATCAAACCTCACCGCTTTCCATGTTCCACTATCCCAGCACTCCACAAAATGAGTTCAGATGAAGTTTATCTCACATCTCTCGATCTAGTTAGGACAGTATCCGAAGTATGGCAAGATGCTAGCACTGAATGCGAGAAGGATATCCATAATAGAGATTAGCTGCATGCTGGCAGACCGATGACCAAGTAGCTGAATTCACATTATAACTTCTGTTGTACGCTCCTCTTTCAACCATCGCTTCCCTGTAGCATCTGCAGATGTAAACAGTTGAAGGGATGCGCGACGTAATTTTCCTGGATTTATTTCAATAGTTAAGTAAGTATATCATTTCAATGATATTGTCAAGAGACCTAACAAGACGAGAGCGCCAACTGATGATTTATGTATATGAATGGACATGTTTAAACTAGTGTGCATTGTTCGGCTATGAGGGCATAAAACGCTCAATCAACGAGTGTTGATTCTTTTCTTCTATCTTTATTTTGTACAACGTTATTCCCAGTTTTTGTTATTCCGCCTTTGCGCCTATACCAACTTTCTTGTTTTTGACCTGAACGTAAACCGTTCCTTGACCTTGTCATTGCACGTGTTGTTTAATCCAACACGTGGTTTCGTTATCTTGTTGACACGTGCCTTTGAGTCGGTGTGGACT
>CM030370.1:84260407-84278036 GCA_003604175.2 Clonorchis sinensis | reverse complement strand
TCGGTGTGGACTTTGGGATCCTTTAGGAATTAGCAGTTCCTAAACCGGTGTATAGAAGCCGGCGTAGTCCCACGATTTGAGGTTTGTAAAGCTTTGTTATTTTTATTATTGTATTTACAGTACCGCATTTGTAGATAAACCTCCATTTGAACGCTTTGGCTTTTGGGGTTTTGCGCGTAACTCAACGTGGTCCAACAGATTGCTGGAAACAATCTATAACGAGAACATAGACTGATTGGTTCGCCTGGGGTGGAGGCGGAAGGTGGGCGTTAGCAAGCGGTTGGCTGTGTGGGCGTGTATCCACATGAGTGAATACTGTCTCCATAGTGTATTTCCCTATTGGAAGCGGTGACAAATGGTACGAATTCGTGAAAGAGCTCACAATGTGAGCGACGGGTCTCCAGTTTCCACTGTAAAACCAAGTCCGAATTACTGAATTTTCACTTAGTATCTACTTCTCCAGATCGCTTTGCGCCGGCACGGTTGACCTGTGTCCAAGGAAGGCAACTGCCGCGTTCGTTGTAGAGGGGCATGTATGTAGAATCGTATATATCAGATCATCTATTCTACATTTTCCTTCTAACTTTTGGACTATGGTGGTGACTGGTGATTTGCAAAACCCAGAAAACTTTTCTTGACTTACACTACAACTCGTCAGTTTAATGTGTTGGTGGGACGCCAAACCAAGTACACGGGTGATTAAAACGTAGAATTGTTGAAATTATTGGAATTGGGTTTGAATATGCATTTTTATTATACGTTTTGAATATGCCTCTACAGTAAGCAAATATAATCTCCATTCAACCAACCTGCAACTTATGAATGCATCCCTTTCCCAAGGACTACTCAGCATACATCATTATTGCAGCTCAGATTCACAGGTAGCTCCGCTACCGTTGAACAAGGTGCAGAAGTTTTAACCATATGTTCAATATCCTGATCTATTCTTCTTCAATATACGTAACTCTGTACCAATTCTTCCCTACTGGTTATTCCTAGGTAAGTAGGTTGCTTATGGAGAGTTTTTTCAGATCCTTCCGAGTAAAGGAAATTCACCAACATCAAACGGCCGACTGCTATTTTTATCGCCAGTTTCTTCATTCTTGACGCATTGTGTGCAAAACGGGATCTATTTAGATAGATGAGTGTTCTATTCCAGGAGTGGATGACAAAATGCGGATAGATAGCCTGAGCAATTCAACTGACAAAGCATTACACCTTCTTCCGGCTGGCTGCCAAATCTCTGTGTGATGAGTGTGAAAGGTACACCAGTGTGACGTGATTTTTGAAGGGTATCGGGTGCGCGGTTAATCCGAAAAGGACGCCTGGTACACTGATGTAGTTCCTGATGTGCACTGATCGTCTGGTGGTTCTCAAAATACTCCTCCACCTCTACCTGAAAATGTATCTCTGAGGAATCTGATTTTGAGAATGACCTTCCCCAATCAGGCCTGGCCTCATGATACTGGAAAAAGAAACCTGCTAGTTTGTAGTGATCCATACGGATCAGTGGAGATTTATCAAACAGTCCGATATATTATTGAAAACGCTCTCATACGAAGTTGAGTAGGACATACCAAAATTTAATTATATGTATCTCAAGAAGGGCGAAACTGGTCGTAGGCTGTCGAAGAGCTTACAGAAACCTTATGAGTAGTCTATGCAATGTATCACGATATCTCCAAGATCATACTAACTGAAACATGAGGCGGCCTGGCGCGGCACACTCGGTTGCTTAAGAAAATCAAAAACGAGACATTCAGCTGGATTCTAGGTGAGACTCCCGTGATGACCAAAATGGTATGCAAATTAGTGTGTTTCTCCAATTTCGTGCAATTTGGGTTCAAGTGGAATATAAGTTTGACGGGAACTCAGGGACTGCACCTACTGATGAGCCCCAAGAAGGAAAAAACTAGTCCTGAGCTGTTGAAGAATTTTTAGCAACCTTATGAGCATTGCAGTCAGGTATACTATTCTTAGATCTCTCACACGAAGTTGAGTGGAACATCCAAGAATTCAAGTATATGTATCCGATCTATTCCTAAGGGGTTGGGCTGGTTACCGATGGATACGTAAAGGATGCCAAAAGCTTTCGTACCACAAAAAGCGATATTAAATTTCAACGCATAAAGTAATGAAATTTTGTAGCCAAGGCTGCTGCTGGATATTGAGGCTGCCGGAGTATATGTTAGGTGTCCATTTGAATCATTTTTAACAAGCCGAACTCGCAACATCCGAGGTAATGTCAATCTGAAGTATGGCGTGGTAAGTGGTGCCTTCAAAGCTTGGAAAAGGCCGATTTTCAAGAGTTCTACTGCTCCTAATAAGCACCGCATTTATTTGACGCGCAGTCATCTGAAAACTTCCTTTTATGTTTCGTAAAACACTTCAACAATGGCATCGACATATGGGTGAAACTATAATTGATCTGCTACAGCGACTTCGAATACAGGTGGAGACGCAACTAGAGCGAGATCAACAACACTCACTGAACAACATTATATTACAGCAAATCTCTGAGTCATTCATAGGACAACTCGGCGCCCTGACTGATAGCTTTCACATTAGAACCACTTAAAATGCGACCTTAGAAACGGATATATAGGAATTCAAGAATGGTCCAGAGTGTGAAGTCGCAATTTGGTCCTGGTATCAACGCTATAAAGACGTTTTCTTAGTTGATGCTTTCAATCTGAACCAGCATACCAAAACACGTCTGCCTCAACAAACCTGAGAACTGGTACACATGCGACGCACCATACTTACGTCCTTCTGTAGGATTCGAGTGAACTAGTACGAAATTGTGTTCAGTTCATGAGAAACACATCACGCTGTAAATCTTTCTTTTTTGTTAAACCCGAAACAGTACTCATCAGTGTTCCATCCACCCTCGGACTACAAGGAGTTAGCATTTGTCGATCGAGTTAGAAGATACAACGCTAAGAATCACCCAATCGCAGTAAACCTTCACATATTCAGTGGCCACTCTCCGCATGGTATCATGGTGGAAAATGGTATTTTGTTCCATTTTGTTTCTTCCGCAACCAAGTGTAACTAAGACGGACCGGACCGGTCATAAGAAAATCCCACTTCAGACAACCTACCAAATGTATTCGTCGTGGACGTCTCACGAGGCAAGAACGCAAACAGCCTTCATAATAACCCATTTTTTGGCCGAGTGTTGCCCCACCACACCTTCGAAACCTTAAAATTTCGGTTTATTCGTATCATCCAATCAGTGCACGCGTATGCACCTACATTCGGTGCACGCATCATTGCACTGGAAGCAGTAGATGCCCAGTAATCGGCCCTAAGTCTTCTAATGCCAAGTAGCGAATCAGTGCTTCCTCACTCTCACTTTTAAGAATGTCTGACGAATCAGTCGTCGTATTTCACAGCTTAGGTTATTATCGAGTCGATCCATCTCGTGGGTTTTATGCTACATGCAACTTATTGTTTTTGGTAGTTGCGCTGATTTGTGTGGCAAATTCAGGGACGCGAAACCAGCCAGCTGCGCAAATGTTGCGTTTGTCATGTCTGGGTTGTTTGACAACACAACCACAACAAAAATCAATATGGTTTCCAATTTGTTGCTAGATGTTCGAAGCCATCTAGCAGATTTAATAGGTCAGCCTGAATTTTCATCAAGATCTTGACGGTCATGAAACGACAGTCAGCAAGCGGGGTCATATTGATGATTCACAAGGACATAGAGCACATCGGTCTTCGGTGTCGCATCGAACTTAAGGCAGCTCCTTTGCACAAGTCGCGTGGTACTACTGCGATGTCAAGATCAAGCGCCCAGGCCATGATGATCAGTCGATGACCTGCTTCTATACTCTTTGGATAAGAAGCTGACATGCTGCCGAAGCCTAGTGTCCCTTGGTCAGAAACCAGTGTCCACTGACCAGACTGGTGTAAAATGGTGTGGATGATACTTGTGTAAACGTGCTTAAGTAACGATCATTCGTTCGGCTACGCGGATGACAAGGACGTGTTTAGCAATAGTAGAACCTTTTGAACTCATATGCCTGATCAAACTGTTAGGAGTGCAAACCACGCAGAGACTCTCGCAGTCAGTAACGTATTGCTATTTTCCAGGATAATCTGCACCAACTAGGCTGCGTCTAAATTTCCTTGCGGGGATTTTCAATAAAGTTTCCTTTGTTTGACATAATTACTGTGTGAATACGTTCACGTGACGATCCTCAAGAGGATTTTGAACAATCGATTCCTGCTTATACCTGACAGAAATGAAAAACGATTACTTCATGCTGGAGATAGACAGAAGTTGCGCATCGGCACACGGCTAAGTGTGTGGTCACACACGAGCATAGCTAAATGTTGTTCACCTAATAGATGATACTGCTATCCGTTCAAGTTATTTAACTGGTCACGGCCTTTCCTTTCCACTTTCTCACTGATGATAGTAAAGGGAAAGTGTGGACATATTAGGATGCTGCGTGGTGCGGTATTATTAAGAAGCTAGTCTCTACGTACACAGAAAATTTTTCTATACACCAATAACTGTTTTGCTCTCTAGCTCACATGTACTTGTATGCGAACATCCAGGTTCACGCGCTCACTTCACAGCCCGGTTTTCGTAAGTTTCCGCCGTCTCGTTCTCTCTGTTATTCTGCCTCCATTATTCTTCACTTCGTGGCAACTGACGTTACAACCACAGCATGTTATTTCACGTGATAATCAAGTTGGTGAAATTCGGGTTTTATTTAACCAGGCCCAGATCTAGTCAAAGGAAAACAGACTTCAAAACAGATGTTCGGCATATACATTCGAGAATAGAGTGTCTCCGTAACTGACACGAGTTTCAGATAATAACACGCGTCTCCAAAGGTAATGAATGGGTTCTTCCTCTGTGTAGGATATTTGTGTGAAGCTGGGCTGCTGAAAACGGTCCCATAGGTGAACACAAAAAATCTAGTAATTGCCTATATGTTCTCGAATCTACAGGAGATTAAAACAAAAAGCAGCAGATCCAGTTCTTTAAAATTTGCGGTCGAACACAATGAACGGAGATGGCAGTTATGGCAGATACACTTGCATTCTTTAACAGCCTTCGGCTCACTGAACACAGTCTATTGCCTATCGTTTAATGCGCATTATTTCACGGTGAAGTGCATGGGTAGTGATATCGGTGTGGGTAATATGTAGAGTGTCAGATTAACCAAGTACGGGTGAAAATGTTCCCTTTAATGTTTGCTCTCAGATATCGAGCTTTTTAACGAATATCACTGGAACAGATATGGTGAGACTGTCAAGTCATGCGACTGATGCAACGACTTCTTTTGTACAATGGTCCACCTGTATACTTTGTTCACACTGGTCTCCTTACTCACCCGTTGGTACCAAATAAATGAATCTATTTATACTTTTGAACCGTTTCTCTGTGTGCTAATTTCCTAGCCACCATGGTGTCAAGGCGGTTCCTGCACTGATCGAGAGTCTAATGGCTTGGTTCATAAAAAAAAACGAATGTGGCTGATTTGATCGTATTTTACTGATAAAGCCGAAAACAGCCCATATCTCACACTGAACAACTTATGATGTGCTGACGGGTTTCATAACTTTAAACGAATGTTCAGTCGCGGAGTGGCTACATTCGTATGACCGACTAAACTATGTACCATTTGTCGAATTCACACACCCTCTTTGAGATTGTGGATGGTATAACTATCATCGCAATCATATGTATACGGAAGGTGTGGGCGTTTGAATGGCCATATGTATTACCCCTGGCCTTCTCGACAAAAGCCCGCAAGATGTGGTGCAGAGGTTTTAGCGTTGTGCGGCTGGATAGAATCGGCAAATATCTCCTGTGAAATTATCCTAGAGCAACATGCAGCGAACGATCTTGTTCTTATAAGTGTAAACTTTCTATTAACTTTGTCCGGAGTCGTTTCAGTTTGATCGTCTTCCTGATGATAATGTGTAGTAGTGTCGCTAAGTAAGCTTATAGTCTGTTTACGTACTCTGTTTTATCCGATGATGACTGTCACCCGATAAAATGATAACAAATTCGTCTTTCTTTAAGATTTCACTGCATCATCTTCTTCATGTGTCAACTGACCTATTGCAAGTGATGGCTGGAACGGAGATTTGACGCAGTTGTTGTTTAATGTAGTCTACTATTTCCTGGATTTTATTGCTGCTTCTAGGCTGATCAATAAATCCAGGTTGGTGGCCTCTTTGCAGTTTAAGTTGGTTTGAAAAAAACCGTCGGTTCCGCCTGTGAGTGATTCTCATTCCATGCTTTGTTGCACTTGGTGTCACTTTCGTGAATCTCAGTCAGTATCGAGAGGTGTTTCTTAAGTTTGACTTGAAAAACAATAAAACAATAAACTTCATAAATGACTCGTTAACATCAAGCATATATTAGCGCATGGATCTCTGTGCACAAGATCTTGAACGAAATTTCAGGCCACCATTTAGAGATAGAACCACGGGCTGCAAACTCGGATCCCCTGATGACTTCACATGTGCACCAGCGTAACACGTAGGTCGAGCGTTACCAAGCAGCTGTACCAGGCAAGCAAGCGGTTGATACCCGAAGCGGTGGAGATTACCAAGCACCACAGCGTGAACAGAATCGAGGATGTGGAATTGGCGAGCGTATGGAAAGCGGTCTTAGATAAGCCGAGTTGACACGTGACTGTGTGTGGGTGTCAATGCACGTAGAATCATTAGCAAATCAGGGGAGTGGAAATCCCAAAGTTCACAGTCCTTACACAACTATCGTATCACCAACTCCCTAACACACAAAATCCTTCGGCCGATACCTGACAGAGATTTAGCTTGACTTAGCTGATTGCTTCTGCTTCCTCCTTAAATCTCGACAGACCTCGTGACCTAGTCAAAGCTTTTGTGTCAAAAGCGAGCCGTTGCCCAGCAATAAGTCTACCGTCAATGCCTCATGCACTGATATCTGTAAAGCAAACTTCATCAGCACGTAAAACACAGTAAATGTTGTGATCTAAAAGAGGACCTACTCCATCTGTACATAGCGGTAGGATAAGACTCCCTGCGGTACTATCACCAAAAATCTTTTAGTATACTAGCGCTAGAAGCTGAGTACATAAGACCGTCTCCCCGAGTAAAACTCGGTTAAACCGCGATGAATATCCTGAAATGCTTGTCCTATTGGGGACTAAAACCGTACTTTTGTGCAGCACATTCAGTTGCCTGAAAACATTAAAAACGGGAGATTCAGCTGGGTTCCAGGTGAGTCTCTCGCAAAAACCAAATTGATTTGCAAATGAGTGTATTTCTCGATATATGATTCACTTTGAAGTCATAACCGAAAATCCCCAAATTTAGTTGGTGATCATACTAAAAGTCCGCCATAATACGATAAAACACACTAGTCGAAAATTCATCCTTCAAGCTTCAAACATTTCAAGCAAGCTAAGGCAAAGTAGTCAAGCAAAGGGGAATTGGACACCGTGTGGTGAATATTTTAAATGAGGGGCCTAATGGGAAGGAGATGCTGTTCTATACAATGAGGATGCAAATGCGAGGAATGTTCCTACTGGAGTGCCGTCATGTCCATACCTAAGCCACCGGGGATGCGGTCCTAGTCTGGGGCAGTAAAAGTTGGCAACAGTGACTACCAAATCCTACACCATATACTGTTCAAATGGTTGAATATTATGGTTGGTAATTAAGCGAATACGACGGCAGAAAATCTATGAGAATATCTACTGCACTAAAAGTTAGGTATCCAGCATAATTCATTGCACCCATAAGCTGAGCTAATCACAGCGGCACCTACTTCGTGGACTTCGTGCATGGTACTGCGAGAAAATACCACACCTTGCTGTTTGGAGGAGAGGCTGTTGAGTCAAAATTCATGAACAGGATGCCGGGTTCTGCGCAGGTGTGTGAATCAAACTTTTATGCAAAACTCTCAGAGTTCAGTAACTCAAGCAAACCTGCTTCCTGTTTTCTGAATAGTCAGCCGGGATGCACATTGTTGACCCATAGTTGTACGCCCATCAACTCTTCCATTCAAACACTGTCGAAATTTCAACTAGTTTTTTTTCGCGTTGACTGAACGGGCAGTCACACAACCCTTGTTCCATGTCCAGTATACCACATTATAAATAAAGTAAAAATAATCTTTCATTATTTTCAAAATATCTGATTAAATCCGTAACTTCTAACTTTGAATTGCGACTTCTGAAAATCTAGCTAATTCTTCAGGTATGATGGCTGGTCGTAGATAGCGCACCGTGCTACGCAGCTCAAAGCACGCTTTTGTACTCATTTTCAGTAAACGCAATTTTTCGCCACATGGTTATCCAGCACTATCAGGGTTAATTCAGCCCAGTGCTGTACATGATAATTGTACATCTTGTCAGCGTAATAAACGACAGATCCTGTAGATCCAAAGCTGAGAAAAGTGAATTTCATTCAGACCCATTATAATTGATTTGATCGGATGTTTTAATCCTGGTAGGCGACAAAAAACCGAAGATACTACCGGTCTCGGAAGTAGATTGATGATTGATGCTTACCGTACAGATGATGGCCAGCCACTGGCTCCTTTATTTACCAAAAATTGCCTTTTTCTATTTAGCGAGATCATTTGAACAACTGCTCATACGGACTCAACTGGACTCTTTGAAAATTATGTCGAACTAGTTAGTCAGAAGAGTTGTCTAATCCAACACTTGTATATATATATGTATATTTTGATATCTGTTGTGGGGTTTGCGGGATATGTATTTTTTATACGCGAAAATACAGATGCGTCCAACGTGGAGTAGTGGTAACACGCTCTCCTCGTTTACGCTTGAGCGATGTGATTAGTGTGCCCGATTCACCATCGAACGACTACCCAGTAATTGTCCTGGTTGTGACGATTGATTGACCCGGCTGTCAGGACTTCCCAGTCTGGTAACGCCAAAGACGCTTGAAACTGCTGGACAAATTATTTTTGATATCTGTTATGGGGTTTGCGGGATATGTATTTTTTATACGCGAAAATACAGATGCGTCCAACGTGGAGTAGTGGTAACACGCTCTCCTCGTTTGTCATGTCCGGGGTTCAAATTCTGGCACGGCCACTAGATATGCACTGCTGATGAGCTTTAATGAGAGCGAAACTCGAGTCCAGTGTTCCCCTCTTGATGTGGACTCACCAGAATAATTACGGCAGGACAAGAGGACGACTGTTCAAAAGAATGATGTGAGTATGAACTTGTATATTTGCAGACATTCTGATCGTCCAGTTCTAAGGGATATTCTCTTAGTTCCATTTTCTCCGTAATCAGGCAACCTAGAACAAGGCAATAAGATGTACTACATTCGAAACGTCCCTTTAGCCTAACAGTACCGACAGATACTAGACAGAAAGCAACTAAAATCGTGGAAACAAGTGAAATGGAGGTTATTCAGTTGAAAATTTTGAGAGTGAGAGCAGCTGCGTTTTCAGGTTTTAAGAACGTCCGCACAAACTATTTGCTTTAGGGAAATAAATTCATTCTATCGAAATGAATAATGGCTTCCGTTTCTACCAGATGAAATAGAGCCATAACAAGTGCCCGCATTGGCTCGATCAGATATTGTCAGCGCCTATTAAACGACGAAGTGTGTCTGTATACGATGATATCTACAACAAACAACAGTCATCTTTCTCAAATGATTCTGTCAACTGGTGGGCAAACTTTTTTGCAACGAGGATGGATAAGCAATTCATTCGAAAAAAACAGGATATCAAGCGATACGTTCTCTTAACCTCTCAAGCGGACTCCAATGGTGGTGTTGACTAGCATCATTCCTGTTTAACTTCATCCGGGAAATTTTTTTGAAGGTTTCATCTTAATCTTTATTTTTGGGCACTTTGGCGTGAATCTGCATAACATAATCCGAGACTCGGACCATGCGAATGATGCTGTTATGGTCACAGACACTTCTTACGCCCCGCGACATTTCTTCCAGAACCCTGCTTCTTTTGTCCAACACTTTTGATGGCGTTTGGCCTCCCTATTTCTAAAATAATAAGTGAAGCTCCTTAATTTCAGGAACTATTGTCTATCTTTGCATGTCAGCCTTTCAAAACAGAAAGACAGTAGGAGTAGATAAACTGGGCAGTAATAAATGACCTGGAGCGATGTTTAAAGATTCTTGCCCACCAACATGCATCGTTTGGCACGGTGCATCTGCCCGGATGGTCTGAATGGACGAGACTAATTTCTGGTTGAATAGGCCAACTGATATGGCATAACGCCAAACAACTTAGTGAATGCGCCGCTATTTTGCTTTAACTCTGGATACTACCTTTTAAAAACCTGCTTTTATTCTACTCCATCACTGTATTTTGCAGAGGCTCAATACCATTATCTAGGCTTCGTGAATCGGTCAACAGCGTCGGACCATTTGACGCCTGCACCTGGTTCCGATAACGGAAACTCTTCACACCAGTTGGGATTTTTGAATGTAGTTCAACGTATAGAGGCCATGCAGAACAGAATAAATAAAATCGGAGTGTGGATTCTCAATTGTCAGTTCAGGTTTTGCAATAAATATTAGCGCTAGGCTGAGCAATGGGATACTGTCAACGCCTATAATTTTTAATTTAATATTTTGCCCTCTCTACACAGTAAAAAGCGATCAAATTCCCCAGAAGAAACAGCCCAGGACAAAACGTTTCTGTTGTCAAAGACAAACAAGTTATACAGTTGCAGTAGGAATCCAGCTCTTTTGGTCTCCAGCGACGTTATTTCAACTTACATTATAACAGCGGTAATATCCCGCAATCATGATTTTCTCCTTGCCGATATACAGCTAGGACAGATCCATTAATTTGATGTTGATGTGTTCATCCCGAGTTGCTTACAAAAACACGGTGTCACTAAATTCAACCGTCTGGATGTATTACCGTTAGGCAGGTGAATGTGCGCAGCACAGGATACCTTCTTAGTTTAGTGCCAAAATAATTATTTCTTATACACACTTTGAACGAGTAGTTTTTTCTTGATTTTGGGTTTCTGCGTCGAAACCGACCAGTCTCTAACTGATATATGCGGGTTGTAATGGGTGCGACGACACTCATTTAGGACAACCTGACTAGTGGAGCCGATTTCACATCAAGATACTTCGAGCCCCTAAACTTTCGCTTTTTAAGACACTTGAGTATTCAGGATCTTGTATGACTACCAGACATGTACGCGTTATTTGGAGACCGCCAACTGCTAAAATCTCTTTAAGCCATTTTACTCATTTGAAACCAAACTACTGGCAGATGATATGCATTCAAGTTTTTACCTATTGGTTGGGGTCAGCTGGCAGAAAGAATTCGTCTCAAAATCGTGCCTAAGCAAAGGTGATCAACCATGTCGCTTTTAAAATAATTCTTTTTCAATACCCAAATAAACGGTTTAAAATGTTGGAAATCTGTTGAACTTGTGTTAATGAAGTCAGGAATAAGGACAAATATGGGTATATAAAGCGGACAGAACTTATCCTCATCTTTAAGACCACATGCACAGGCTATTGTATTCAACCAACTAAATACGCGCTAAGATCAAATTAGTAAGCTGCTATTAATAGCAAAAAGCCTAGAGCCGCCGCTAGGTGGGATGGATCAGCTCCCTGAAACACGGAATAGCTCTAGCTCTAGAATAGCTCCATCAACGAAACCGTGATGATGAACAATGGGCTAGATAATTCGCTGGGCATTTAAGCTCTCAAAAGTTTGCCCGAAACTTATTAGGGGGTTGAGAAACCCTGTCAGTAGAAGAAGCCTAACACAACACGGCATCCAGTAAGGGTAGGATGCATATATGCTTACCGTAAAAAACTTGACGTTACTTTCGGCAGTCTAACAGGAATTTTTGGACGAAACGAAATACCAAGATAACTTGGTATTTTAAACGGCAGTCAAGATCCTCCAGCGAAGTCCACTACAACATCAGTCTTGTGGTCTTAGATTACTTTTGTCATCCTGCATTAGGTGCTGGTTACTGTCGACGACAAATTCGTGAGAACGATGGTTGGTGCGGTTCTGGCGGAAAATGTACTGGTCCTGACTTTAATAAGACGCGTGGTTATTTACAATAGATAATACCAGTCATTATCCGTGATGTGACGGCCGCTTATAGCCATAGGTGTGATAAACGTCTTGACAACTGTTCTACTGCTGCACAATGTGAAGTCTTGTGTGAGACTAGCAGAGATCAAACTTGAACTCTGTTGGAAGCAGGAAAAATAATTTTGTTTGCTTGCGTGATTTTGTGAGTCTTAGTAACCTCACTTCTTACGACACATGGAATACCGATAAGACATCGGTCCACGTTTCACGAGCAGAGTAGAAAAATTATGACGCTCTAATATGTATATGGACCAAGAACGTGCTCAGTCGAAACAAACAAAGATCAGGCGAGCCATACGACTCTTACGGGAATTTCGAAGACATCCACAGATAACCTGATTCGGGTCGGTAGCTGTTACATTCCTCAATCGGGACCCAGTGGTAACAAAACCAAGGGTACTAGCACTGAGGATCTTAGCATAGTACCGCAACTTATGTTTCTGCAACCTCGAAATCTGCAAGTCCAACACCGATCAACTTCACTGGAACTATTCAAAATAACTGAATTTTATCTCCATGTCTGCACTGCTTAGGAGCCTAGTCTGTGTAACCTTATTTCCGATAAAGGAATATTGCATGCAAGGGCTAGTATATACCCCATACGCGGTTTGTGCCTGAAACTCGGAGCACACTTTACGAAGGATGCTCAGGAAGCGTTAATCGGAGTCGTAGTCAGATCCGCGCGTGACATCAATACTCCATAATTCGTTGTTCACCTAGTGTCGTGAGATAGAACGCTTACTGACAAAGCAAAGATTATTGGGGAGACCAGTCTAGTCTTTTCTTTCGATTGAGGAAGCCACTGGAAACAAATATTCACCTAATTGTGTTCTGACCCTATTAAAAACAACTCTAAGCGTTCTATCTCACGACACTAGGTGAACCATGAATTATGGAGTATTGATGTCACGCGCGGATCTGACTACGACTCCGATTAACGCTTCCTGAGCATCCTTCGTAAAGTGTGCTCCGAGTTTCAGGCACAAACCGCGTATGGGGTATATACTAGCCCTTGCATGCAATATTCCTTTATCGGAAATAAGGTTACACAGACTAGGCTCCTAAGCAGTGCAGACATGGAGATAAAATTCAGTTATTTTGAATAGTTCCAGTGAAGTTGATCGGTGTTGGACTTGCAGATTTCGAGGTTGCAGAAACATAAGTTGCGGTACTATGCTAAGATCCTCAGTGCTAGTACCCTTGGTTTTGTTACCACTGGGTCCCGATTGAGGAATGTAACAGCTACCGACCCGAATCAGGTTATCTGTGGATGTCTTCGAAATTCCCGTAAGAGTCGTATGGCTCGCCTGATCTTTGTTTGTTTCGACTGAGCACGTTCTTGGTCCATATACATATTAGAGCGTCATAATTTTTCTACTCTGCTCGTGAAACGTGGACCGATGTCTTATCGGTATTCCATGTGTCGTAAGAAGTGAGGTTACTAAGACTCACAAAATCACGCAAGCAAACAAAATTATTTTTCCTGCTTCCAACAGAGTTCAAGTTTGATCTCTGCTAGTCTCACACAAGACTTCACATTGTGCAGCAGTAGAACAGTTGTCAAGACGTTTATCACACCTATGGCTATAAGCGGCCGTCACATCACGGATAATGACTGGTATTATCTATTGTAAATAACCACGCGTCTTATTAAAGTCAGGACCAGTACATTTTCCGCCAGAACCGCACCAACCATCGTTCTCACGAATTTGTCGTCGACAGTAACCAGCACCTAATGCAGGATGACAAAAGTAATCTAAGACCACAAGACTGATGTTGTAGTGGACTTCGCTGGAGGATCTTGACTGCCGTTTAAAATACCAAGTTATCTTGGTATTTCGTTTCGTCCAAAAATTCCTGTTAGACTGCCGAAAGTAACGTCAAGTTTTTTACGGTAAGCATATATGCATCCTACCCTTACTGGATGCCGTGTTGTGTTAGGCTTCTTCTACTGACAGGGTTTCTCAACCCCCTAATAAGTTTCGGGCAAACTTTTGAGAGCTTAAATGCCCAGCGAATTATCTAGCCCATTGTTCATCATGGTTCGGTTCATGTGAAGATCCCTCTTGAACTTTGGTCGGGTTGGAATTTCCACCCCCTGATTTGCTAATGATTCTACGTGCATTGACACCCACACACAGTCACGTGTCAACTCGGCTTATCTAAGACCGCTTTCCATACGCTCGCCAATTCCACATCCTCGATTCTGTTCACGCTGTGGTGCTTGGTAATCTCCACCGCTTCGGTTATCAACCGCTGTGGTGTGAATCACAGTCCCTGTCTCGAGACTTCCACATTTTCCAGATCTATTCTATGTCCCGTGTCTAAGGCATGTACCACCATCGCGCTTGGTATTCTTCCGCATTCCTTGATGGTCTGCTTACCCTCCTTTTATGCTCACTACTTCTGGAGTGCAGTTCTCTTGGAGTCTGTTCTATGTTAACCTTAGTGCAACCGTTGCTGTTAATTTTACACACAGTCCCTAGTCCTTTCAACCGGGAATCTTTCAACTACACCAAAACTAAGCAAATGAGTGGATTCGCCGTAAGCGTAGCTTAGTTCAACAGTGTCCGAATAACCTCCAATGTTCCTGCTTTATACGGAATAACTATTGTGCCAATCCATGTCTTACTGGGTCTAGATACCGGAGCCAGTATCCTTATTAATTGACGCCTAATCAAACCCACTGGGTATCCTATTTCTTGAAGTCTGTTGGCAATCTCGATCTGACCTGCCGTTCGGTCGTTCTCTTCTGTGCATAGCGCTCTGACTCGGCTAAACATAGATGAGACAGTACTAGTCTACACAGACTTTGGGTGTACTGATGAGTAGTTTAAACGGTTTCTGTGTCTGTTGCGTTCTGGTAGATAGTAGTTTTTAATTTTCCGCCACTCTTATGTGTTATACAGTCTAAGAAGGGTAATGTGCCCGAGGTGGACTCTGTCTGTATGCTAAATTTAATGCGTGGATTTAGACTATTCACATAGTCGTGAAAGCTGTCCACGTTATCTCATTTGATTACGACAAAGGTATCATCAACAAAACGCCAAAAAACTTTCGTGAACAATGATATCCGGCCAAGGCTATTTGTTTGAATTCCTCTATATAAATTTAGGCTAAAACTGGAGATATTGGAGATCCCATCGCATGACCTTGTTCTTATGAGTAAAACGTTGTGTCACAAACCAACTGATCGAGATTCAAACACACTCCTCTGCCGTCAACTACTTCAGCTACCGAGAGCTGTGTCCGTTTCTCAAGTGTCGTGTCTGCCAGTAAAACCTCTTAGTTACCTCCAGAGCATCTGCCCCAGGGATGTTTGTGTACATTAAGATTATGTCAAAACTAGCGAGGACTTCGTCCATCTCCAAAGGAAGCCTTTCGACCTTATGGGCGACCTTATGGGTACAAATTCCAAATGAAAGTGACTGATTTTCCCTGTGAGTGGTTTTAGTATACCACCTAAGAATCTGGCTAGCTCATGTGGTGGCAAGCCTGTACCATCCACTACTAGCATTATCGGGACATCTGCCTTGTGGATTTTTGGCAGTCCGTAGAGTTGTGGGTGAATCGCACTTTTTGGGTACAACCGATACCACTTACCTTGCCCTGAATGGTTTATTATGGCAATCTTAAACATCTACCAACTTCAACCTTACTCTTATTCACTATTGAAGTAATATTGCTACTAGTAATTTTTCGATAGGTTCTATCGGCGAGCTGTTTCCTGACCTTTTGAAGATAATCGCTGTTGTTCATTACTACTGTGGCTTTACCTTTATCGGCCTTAGTAATGACAATGCTTTCCATCTATCTCAGTGTACTCAAAGCCCTTCGCTCTGATGGTGCAATATTTGGAGCTCCCGGCTATTGAGATTTTAGGACCGTGACCAATTGTACCCGTATTATCTCAGCTTCCGCTGAATGAAGCCTTTGAAGCACCGATTCGACACTAAATATCGCTCACAGCGAAGTGCTCAGTCCCTCTTCCAACACAGAGCCTTCGTCTTCACTCTTGACAAGTTAAATACACTACAATAATTGGTGCTTAAAAGTATTCGATCCCTACCACTCACTGCACTGGAAATTAGCTGGATTTTTTTCCGGGGAGGGCAGCTTCTCTACTGTTTGCTCGGCATTCGGTTTTCAACATCAACAGTGTCGGCTTTCATAGGTTTCACACAGGTTAAGAAAATAACTTGGTTTTTAATTCCAAATAATCCTAGATGACCATGGTCCATCTGATCCGCTCTGAACGAAGGTCTATCTAGTCGTATTTTATACTCTGAGGCTCTGAATATCGTTCGCATCTGGCCTTATGATTGTCAAAACCTCCGAATCCGCAGTTACTACACTATGCGCAATACATAGTAGACAATAATTTATAATATATTATAAATTATTGTCTACTATGTATTGCGCATAGTGTAGTAACTGCGGATTCGGAGGTTTTGACAATCATAAGGCCAGATGCGAACGATATTCAGAGCCTCAGAGTATAAAATACGACTAGATAGACCTTCGTTCAGAGCGGATCAGATGGACCATGGTCATCTAGGATTATTTGGAATTAAAAACCAAGTTATTTTCTTAACCTGTGTGAAACCTATGAAAGCCGACACTGTTGATGTTGAAAACCGAATGCCGAGCAAACAGTAGAGAAGCTGCCCTCCCCGGAAAAAAATCCAGCTAATTTCCAGTGCAGTGAGTGGTAGGGATCGAATACTTTTAAGCACCAATTATTGTAGTGTATTTAACTTGTCAAGAGTGAAGACGAAGGCTCTGTGTTGGAAGAGGGACTGAGCACTTCGCTGTGAGCGATATTTAGTGTCGAATCGGTGCTTCAAAGGCTTCATTCAGCGGAAGCTGAGATAATACGGGTACAATTGGTCACGGTCCTAAAATCTCAATAGCCGGGAGCTCCAAATATTGCACCATCAGAGCGAAGGGCTTTGAGTACACTGAGATAGATGGAAAGCATTGTCATTACTAAGGCCGATAAAGGTAAAGCCACAGTAGTAATGAACAACAGCGATTATCTTCAAAAGGTCAGGAAACAGCTCGCCGATAGAACCTATCGAAAAATTACTAGTAGCAATATTACTTCAATAGTGAATAAGAGTAAGGTTGAAGTTGGTAGATGTTTAAGATTGCCATAATAAACCATTCAGGGCAAGGTAAGTGGTATCGGTTGTACCCAAAAAGTGCGATTCACCCACAACTCTACGGACTGCCAAAAATCCACAAGGCAGATGTCCCGATAATGCTAGTAGTGGATGGTACAGGCTTGCCACCACATGAGCTAGCCAGATTCTTAGGTGGTATACTAAAACCACTCACAGGGAAAATCAGTCACTTTCATTTGGAATTTGTACCCATAAGGTCGCCCATAAGGTCGAAAGGCTTCCTTTGGAGATGGACGAAGTCCTTGTGAGTTTTAACGTAGCGTCAATGTACACCAACATCCCTAGGACAGATGCTCTAGAGGTAACAAAGAGGTTGTTACTGGCAGACACG
>CM030370.1:84245304-84247136 GCA_003604175.2 Clonorchis sinensis | reverse complement strand
GGTACTCTTGTGCCTTGTGCAATCTGGCTCGTAATTTCTCACTGTTAGTTTGCAGTAGTGATTTCTTTTTTAAGCCACCGTAAGTTTGTCCGTTTTGGCGTCTTATCCAGCCTTGATTACATTGCACTGGTGTCGTCAGGTCAAAACATTCACTTCAGGTTTGCACACCTGCTCGATAGAGTTCCTAAAGCGCTAGTGATTTCTATTGAAAGTTTTCAGTTGTTTCCTCTGTTCTGTGCTCTGCCCAGATTAACCGGGCAAGAGAGTCACTGTCTGACACAGTGTCAGATTCTGGTTCCATTTTTATTCTAGACGATGAGGCAACTCTTGTGAAGTAGTGTTTCTCAACGATCACAGTGAGCTGATAAAAATATCTGTGAATCATATCAAAAGAACCCTCGAACCTAGCTTGATTGAATATTAAATTGTGGTTTCTAACGCCGTTTCCTTATGTATAATTTAGCCCGAGTTTACAGCATGGATCTCAATCGATAATTTATCATTCGCACAACATTACGATAACTTTGGTCACCGGAAAATTACTTTTGGATTCAGAAGGAGAAATTCAAATTCCAGTGACAATTTTATGTACAGGCGTGCATAAACACGGGTCCGAAACTAGTTGATGTCAAAATCTACAAGATTTATTTAGTGAAATTTACTTGTATATTTCGATTGTATGCTCAAACCAAACTGAATATCTGATTTCTGACGCGTAACCACAAGTTCGGCAACGTGTTCGTATTAATAATGCTTTGCAAAATTTTCCGAAACGTGATCAAGTACTACTTTGTTCCTATTTAGAACAATTTTCATTCCTAATTACACTAATAAGTCGCACATGTAAAACACGCTTCTGTTTCAATCCAGATCTGCACAACTTCCCAAATGTGTGTTCTCTTGGAGAAATTGTATTCTATATCAGCCATAGGTTTCGTCGTAATGTACACGAATGTAATGATATAGACCTTATCACTTTTCAAAAAATCAATCAAAAACCCCCTTCAAGTCCAGAAAAGAAGTACACGCATTTGACTATTCGTGAAACTTCCTAGTCACTGGTGGTGGAATAGCAATATATATATATCTATATATACATCGGAGGGAGTTCAACAAGTGGACCGCTATTTTGTTTTTCCAAATTGAATATGGAGTATTAGGTGAATAAATTCGTTGCTGGAACAGTAGTTTCTGGCTAATTGGCTTTTTTGCCGTAGGACAATATACCCTCCAGTTGACCTGACCCGCGAACAGCAGTATTCTGGCCTACCCCGTGAGTGACCTAACTAAACTGGACATTACTGTTAAAGGTTGACTGAGCGAAATGCATCTGTTGACCATTTGAGCGTTGAATGATCTTTTGTTGATACCATATATTACTTTCAAGGCTTCACTCGGTTGCACTGCATATAAGTGACATATATACATATGTGACACACATATATGAGATGATATATACAGTCTACTACTTAAAGAATTTCATCACAGTGGAACCAAATTAGTTATATCATATCCACTTCTGCAGAAACCGGGAGAAAGATTTCGGCTGGTCTCAATGCGGAGCTACTAAAAATAATTAGCTACTGATCATAACCGGGTATCATAAGATTAGATCACTTCATGGTGTAGCGGTCCACATCATCAATCAGGTAAGGAACTCAACGTTTCTCCTCATCAACCCGATCACTGATGCAATAGCAAAGTGCAGCGTGCCGATCACTGATGCAATAGCAAAGTGCAGCAAAATTAGATGCGCAAAAGGATTAACACTAAACAATCTAGTCGAGATGACGTGGCTAGTCTGTAACTGTGCGGCAAAACGATGCGGTGAG
>CM030370.1:84177804-84240304 GCA_003604175.2 Clonorchis sinensis | reverse complement strand
CGGGATTCATATCCTATTAAGTAAATTGTTTTTTATTGTCTTTTAAAAATTTTTAAACATGGATTCTCGTCTCTTTGGTCCCAACAACAAACCAGAATTTTCTCACGTCACAAACGCTTCACCTTCAAAGCAAAAGAACGAACAATAATGTCCTGTTAAACGTGATCTCCCATCCAATAAGATTTTGAACAATACGATGCTCTTGTTTCACCAATGAGCATTCAGCAGGTTTTTTTCTGATGCGTCGTCGACCCTTGTGTGTAATATATTACAATATAAGTTGCTGAGTTAATCCGTAGGAAATTCGAAAGCTCTTCTGGGGTTGGGGTGTCGTCCATTTTGGCTAAAATAACGAGCAAGTTTTCATGACGCCGCTACTAGACTTTACAGTTTGTGTCATCATTGGATGCATAGTTCGCTTCATCGGTCCAACGCACCAGCTTGTCTGGTAACGATTATTATGAGTATTCGCTCAGTGGCAAGCTACAACAGACATGGCTTCGTTGTTGTTTTTGCTTTTGTTGTTGCTGTAGTGCCTACTGTATTATATCCACTTAATTTGATATCGTTTTGCTCGCCAAACCTGTTGTGATCCGCACAAAGCGGTTTACACATCAGAAAGCCGGGGGAATTGATGCCACCTCCATGAACAATGATGTTCTTCTGCTAACTGTTAATCAGGTGACAGTTGATCTGCTTGCCGAGCTTGGCAACCGTCCTGTGTGAGGAGAGGAGATTTAGTAATTTTCATTGGAGATTTCGCTATGTCGAGTAAGAATATTATTGTCAAGAGAGGAGGCAGATGTGGAAAAACCAGAGACTATGCTGTACGTCTCTAATACGATGGCCTTCCTTATCAACCAGTACGATATTGGGACGCTGAATATGTACCAGTCACAGTATCCCGTTGTTGAGTAATTTCTTTATACAATACTGCAAGCAGATACATAGTATTAACTGGACTAAAAGAGTACCAGAAACTGGTTTTCCACGGGGAAGCATCGTGGTATTCATAAGTCTGCTGAGACGCCCTTGTCGAATGGGGGGACCGCTGAAAATCAGTGTAAACATAGTCAGCAGAAACTGAGGATAAGAGCGTGAACTTCTGAACACTGCCGGAAATCCGGAAGCTCACGCGTGCAATAAGTAAGTAGATGTTTGACGCGAACACAGTACAAGCTGGTTTACAACAACTTTGGTCGTATTCATACCAGTGGCCTCGACTGATTCACTACAGGTGAACACAGTGATCCATCGGCCAAGCACTGACGGGTTATATGAATTGTCCAGAACTTGCCTGGTGTTGACAGACAATTAGAAAATTAGGATGGAGTTAAAATGTATGAAGAACTTTATCTCTGTCGTCAGGTTTATCTCGGATACACAACGAGGATATCCTGAGAAGCCTTTTGTTTTCGTTTGAAGCAAAATTACTGGCAGAAAATCGCCAGACATTTTCAGATCCTGAATAAATTTTTGTGGTGATCGTCAGCCGAACGATGAGCAAAAACAGTCTCTCGTTCATGTGTCATCTCAACATCCTTTACAGTTTTCTTAACCCAAACAAACTCTCCTCCCCTCAATCCTTTTGAACGCCCAAAGAAAATACCGTCACTCGTCATCTGTAACTGCAACAGCGGTCAGACAATTATATAAAAATGCAACTGAAAGTCAGAGAAACAAAAAAAATAAGCAGATGGTGCTGGATGGGATGACTGGCTTATGCAATCAGATCCTAACCTCGTCAAACCACCCGTGTTTTGGTAGGCTTTGTGTCTTGTACAGAACCTCTTTCAACAACTTTCTCTCCTCTTTCCTTTATCAATTAATCGCCACAACATACCATAATGGGATTTTACATTAACAGCACAACACTTTGGAAGATAGACAGTCATCACAAAACTTTTGTGTAGTCACTTATTTTGGCCCCGGGAAAACCTATGTGCGCGTTGTATTGGCCGTGCTTCAGTCTCAGGAACATGAAAGTATAAAAACTTTCTATCAACATCAAATAGTCGCTGCAGAAATTTAAAACCACCTCGCTGAAAGTTCTGCAAAATCTGCTTGAAAGTATTCACTGGATGTCTTTTCTAATCAGCATTCTAACATTTGAATACCCAGCTGCCCAAGTTTTCTGTACTATCTTGCGCTGATTTTCTACTTCAAAGAATAGCTCTTTTCGATATCCTTTTTAACAAACACTAGTTATTCAGTGGTTCCATTTATGGACAGTGGAATAGAGTAGCCATAGTTTCCCTCGTCGGCCCACTTAAAACCATGACTAGCTATACTGCATTTAGGTAGTGCGGATCATAAATAGCAATGTTATCGCTACCGTCATCTAAAATATGGATAAATTAAGAGGAATGTTTAGCGAAAACATTGGAAGGTTTCGCAAATCCGTTCAGGAGCAACGCCACCTTTATCGAACGGAAAATCCACGACTGCACACAGGGTGTGCACAAAAACAAACCAGCAGGTAAACGGGCTTTGTATTGTGCCAACGCAGAAGACCAACAACAAGACTTCACGGATGTTGGTCTCGTTGACAAGAACACACACCAGTATACAAAGCATTATTCGCAACTGTTTCGGGTACTATTTGAACGAATCCCTTAGGAAGCTCAAAGTCACCTCCTACCAATCCAATAAACTACCAGATCTTCAGGCAGAGCTGATTTTTACTTGGTTGAATGGGCTCGCCAAAATTAGTCCTCACTATTCTGTTGCTCATTCCTGTACTCCTAGTTGGGGCTTCTAACGGTGGGTTGTGGGTCTGAAAAGCCGACAGCTTCGTTAAAGATATGTGTACCGTTAACAAATGTAGTCACTTGCGGTGCGGTAAAAGCCGCTATGATCATTCCGGGTCTGATTCAGTGAAATATCAAACTGCAAACTGTTGGGAATTACAGTAGGCAAATCCAGGAACCCAGTTTATTGATCAGCATATAGCGCCATTAGTGCTTCAGTCACGGAATCCACATCCCATGGTAACGCGGTGACTGACACTTCAAGTGACTTCTCAAATGAGTTCCACTCATCTTGTGGATTTATTCTCCTACTGAGCCAGTTATAGATGATTGGTAGTGTAAGGAGAGTTTATCACAGTTCTGATCAGCGGCTGGTGGCCGAGCGACCGATTGTTCAAACTACCGATTCGAAACTCTCTGGAGAAACGTGAGATGAGCACTGCCGCTGATTCCCAGTAGGGATAGAGGAGCTGTACAGTAATTCTCGGCTCTTCAGCAGGACGAAAGGTTCACTGAAAATAAATGGAAATAACCTAGCAGCCGAACCCTTCAAATATACTACGGATCTGAAGTGCTAATAAGCCAAAGCCAGGTTATACACACATAGTATCCTGTAGTGGTCTATACGCCGACAGACACGGATAGTTATTTATACACTGCAATTGCACCTTTCTAATAACCTGAGAAACCTGAGACAGATATGGTAAACCCAATGCAACGGCCGATGCTTTGCCCACGGATCGTTGTACGCACTGATGTTCATCGTAAATAACGCAAGCACAACCGTAATCCCTGCAGATCTGCGAGGGTACTCTTGTGCCTTGTGCAATCTGGCTTGTAACCACCATACTGTGTTTCTTCCCAATTGGTATTCGAACCCAGTGCTTGTTTCCTAAAACTTAGTGGAATTATCAGATTTCTTTTGTATCAATTTTATTCATGCTACCTCTTTCTGTGTAACCGCCTGACCTTTTTTGACGAGATTCCTTGACATCTTACGGACTTCCCGTCAGTTTGTCGCGATGTTGAGTCCCCATTACTCCAGGAACACACTTGACAACACAAAGCCTATTTTGAGTTATTCTGTCCTTCGTTTCGGCACACATGCTCCAGCCACTGTGGATGGCTAAATATTGGTGTATGTTTGGTCACCAAGGGCAAACAGGAGAACATCCTAGCCAGGTATTCTCTAGGAAGGTACAGTCCACGAATTTCCATCAACCTTACTTTCCACTTGAACCCGAATTGCTGAGAAATATTATAGACAAGAGGATCGGCCGGGTTCCAGGTGAGTCTTCCGTCAAAACCAATTGAGTGTATTTCGCCACTCTCTAGCATCTTGAAAAAAATTATCCTTTGCATATAACTCATATGGTGACTGCCGAATATATATACTTAGCATTACGATGCGGCACAGACCGCCAGATAAGAAGTGTAGCCTGTTTTCGTTCTCAGGCTTTAGCTGCTCGACACTCGTTATTTGATTCCATTAAAAGCAGGAGTATTCCCGGCAGGACATAGCTCAGCTCATTGTCAACGGCCAAATCAACAATTAAGGTACTTCCTAAGGGATATAAGCTTTCGCGGTACTTCATAATCATCGTTACAGTTTTGTTAGATGAGACAGTGTCAGAGACTCCACCTGAAGTAGGTTGATGCATAACAAGAGTCTTTTTCTAGCTGATTCGTAGAAAAAAACGGCACTCAGACAGACATTACCACCAGTCACTCATATTTTCAAACTGGTCCAAAAACACCATAATGCAGTTCTTTGTTGCTGCGCCAGAATGTCTATGGGCTTCAAGCTGGTATTTGAGCTGTACATCCTCTGCGTCAACCGCGGAAGTCACTTGCATGGAGGTTGGTGGTTGCAGCCTAAAGAGAGCGGTAGCAAGGTGGCACCATTTCTTCCTGCCGTTCAGGATCTCAAAATTACCTTGAATTAGTCCAGGCCTCCGAACCTCCGTTCTCATTCAGTAAATTAAACTTTGAATCCAGAAGTTTTTGGAGGCAGCCGTATTTAGTATGATGCGTATCCCGTACTTCTCAGTTGGCACTGTCGGAAGCCTCCGATAACTTCACCTGTCAGGTAGCTGAGTAGTCGCCGCTCGAGTAAATTGCTCGAGAAACTCAACAGGATACCTTCGCAAATATTGGTGAAGTCTTTATTCCTTTTCCTTCACACTATGGCCCAAAAACACTTCATTCCCACTAGAACTATCTCATTCGGCAACTGGGTTTTGGCCGAGTGAAAAATGAGTTGTCTCAAGTTTGAGTTCCGCTGCAAGTTAGTCTTTTCCAGCTATCATATCATCTGCAATTAGTTGTCCGTTTTCCTCAACAGCCAGAAAAAGACTCAGGGGCAGTTGCATCTCAAACTGAGACAGCCTAATACCTTCAGGGCTCCTGATTCTGGTCGGTTAGTTCGGAAGTTTTCTGAATTGCTTGCTAAACATACTCATTATATCTATAGGCAACGTCCAGTACTCGCCACTAAAATCAGTAAGATAAGCATCAAGCGCTTTGCTCTTCCCTACCACTAGGTTTGATATGCCAGTCGTCATCATTAAATCATTTAATCTGTCTTGGACGCGGTTGTGCGACCTGGTTAACCACCGTGGTCAGCATATTCTGCTTCGTGCTCCATGCATCTGTCAGCGAGTTGCATTGAATTGTCAGTGCAAAGACTCGATGACGCTACTTCACAGACCTGGTTCATGGATGTTTTAGACGTTTATCATCAGGCTTTTTGCCTTCAGTGATGGAGTTGGCGTAGTATAGCCTATAAAAGCGGGATATCAACCTGACAAGCCGATTTTGTGTTCCACAATCGGATTCTCACACTACTCATGTGGTGCACAACTCTCAAACGTCAGGCTAACGAGCCGTAATAGCACCGAGTGGACAAGACAGATCATTGTGCAAGTATGTCCAAGTAGCGGGGTTTTGTTCTTTGAGGAGAAGTCTGGTGCTGATGATGAAATGCTATGAATAGAGCACAATCTCGGTCACCGGAGACCTTTGGTTTTTAGAGACTTGATACCTTGGTGTTGAGGACGTCTGACCATAGGTAACAACCTCGACTGATACCTGCACCAAAATTTTTCAGGAGGAAAATTTTGCCTTTCTTCAGAACCAACTGAAAGGATGTATCAACTCCTATGTAGAATCCGTTTTTGCCCTCTTCTGTTGATCACTGCGTTAAAGCATATGCACTGGTGAGGATCACAACTTCGACAAACCAGCTCCTTTAGCGATGAAGAATAAAGGAGAATGATTTCGAAGTGTTATATTTCAAACGTTTTCTTGCTGTATTAGGAAAGGGCAAAGCTGAAGCTGAAACCGTGATCCGGTCCTTCTGTTGTCGACTAGCCGAAGTAGTAGAAGGTGAATCCAGGATCAGTTTCCGGAAGATTTTAATGACTAACCAAGCGCGAGACCACGACACGTACACCACATCATTCAAGTGCCACGTCAACAAAAACAATGCGCCTTTCAAGTCGGCCGATGTGGTTATCTGCTTGAAATAGCAGTGCCGGACCTTCTGCGAGACCACGATTGGTGATTGCTAGTGGAGACAAATTCTCCCGATTTACCTTGAAACGAGAGGATTTAGTGTGAGAACTTAAACTATCCCCCAGGTCCTAACTTGCAAGAGATAGTGTGACGCTGTGAAGTGAAGCCACCGTGTTTTAAACTAACTGCGCGAGGGCATAGTTTTATGTTATTGGTACCGACAGATTCTCGACCTTAGCCCGGCTGGACGAAATCAGACCAAACAAGTGATATTTAGCATTCTTCCTTGTAGCGGTAGGACTGTGGCGCGCGCATGATAAACAGTGGACATAGTTAAGAATATCATAAACGAGAGATTCGGCTGAGTCTCCGGTGGAAAGCAAATTGATATCCAAATGAATGAAGTTGTCCTAAAGTGGACATAGCTGTTTGGACTGCGGTTCACGTCTGAGCTGTATTCTATCCGTGTTCTGCGACAGAATGATCACTGCCACAGCATCTATAAGAACAACCCGCTGAGTATAGCATTTCACCCACAGCATTTACCGGGACAGCGTTGTGAGCCTGTTGGCGACAAAGGGCTCATACCATCAGGTTTCTCAAGCAAAATGGCTTAACAACCTAATGACATGGCATATACATTTCTGATGGGACACCACAACTACAGTATAGGATAAGTGCTCTTAGAAATAATTGTTTTGATCTAACGGGGTTGTTTCAGAAGACATAATAGAAATAGGTTGGTAAAAAAATTTATGACCACTGCATCACCTACTCAAGTCTACTTGTTGAAGTCAACTAGAGGGTGAGAGACCCTGGTTGAAAATCATCTAGATGAACGAAACAGATTTTTATTCGGTTTGTTCCAGATTGTCGTGGTAAGTTCGCACCAACAGATTAATCCTTACGTCCAATGAAAGAAAACACCGCACATCACTGATGCACGAATTTATCCATTCAAACCTGAGAGTTCAGCCACGGCCGGTGTGCGCGAAAAATATTTTTTAAAAACCAACGGTTCATCTGCCGAGTAAGTTCTTCATTTCGGTAAAGCGGCGGATAGTGTTGTTCTTGAGCCTGACGGTCATTTATTGTGCTTCCTCTTGGGCGTTAACAGGTAGGGTGGACCATCGTTCTCCTTCCAATCTCGCTTGGAATTTTATCGATTCATCAATGATGCATTAGTTCAATGGCCGGCAGCTTATTAGTTTTATTTCGAAATGGAACAGCTGAGCATCAATACACTGAGGGCTAACTGTAGAATCTTGGTAAAATCATGGAGAAAATGATAGGCCTGCAGCTTTAAAGAATCAGATGAATACGGTGTGATGGTAAAAGAGGACTTCTAGCTTTTTGAATTTGGTTGGAGCATACTTCCTAAATGGCATGATTAAAACTTTGTTCACTCGAGTATACCTTTATTACTGATAAGGATACACAAACTGTTATTGTTGATTCTTTGATTTAGTGCCGTACCGAGAGTGTTTATCTGGTGAAAACTTGTTGTTCATGCAGCCAGTAGGTAGTGGTCAACAGGTCGCTCTATTTCGCCAGGGAAAACTGAATCATTTATCGGTGCTGTTATGGCAACAAATTCATAATTGACAACATGTTTGGTGTGTGGCGCCACTTGTGTACAGTACATATACATATGTGTATGCGACGTAAATTCAGGAAGATTCCTACCATAGATCTGTTACACGACCAGAGATGCAACACTGTGTAATAGTAATTTGTGTGTTTTTTTGCATCCGCGTTGAAGCAGCAGTAAAATGGGTGAACTGCGGTGAGTCCCTAATTACCCTTTGAATGTTTTACCTAGTAAATGTCCGTATAATACCCGAAGCGATTTGGCTGCCCAAGGAAATTCAGCTTTAATTCTATTCCAAAATGACTGGCCATGGAAGCATCCATGTCGTCATCTCAAGGCAGTTATCCAAACTAACAGCGCACCAACGCCGTTTCCTCGAATGTTGGCGAAACACTGACAAATCAGTTTACAAACTCGATGAACAAACCCATAAGTAATATATATTTTGTAGGGATATCTAATGGATACGATAAGTATTTGACAAACGCACTGCAACAGGTGTAAACTACAATAAACACTTTATTCTACATGTATAGTTGAGCCAATCCCCTCATTATCTACTCGGAATAGCGAAAAGTCCCACAGGTTAAGTGAGCCCTCCATCTACGACGTTGTTCAGTGCGGAGTGCCAAGTATCAGGATGTGAAACCTGTGACTGATCAGTGAGTGGCACAATATCGTGCCCATGTGTAACTCTATTACATTTCCGGTCGTCTGCCCGTAGTCGGAAGCTGAGGTCGTTGTGGCCTCAAATCAACGAGAAAGAAGCTTTACAATCCCTCACCTGTGTTTGGTTTAAGTCGACTTTGTTTGCATTTGAAATTTTGATTTTACCTTCAACATTTCCTTTCTACTTGCCAGGTAAAAAAACTTCTCAACATCTCTAATCCTAGTCTCCAGTCGACGATCGCTCTCCGGTTCGATAGGGTAATTTGTTAATAGCTAGCACGGAATCGCCGGATACTAGTGTTGATCCGCAAAATCCAGGGATTGGTTAAATGCACAGGTGTCCAGTGTCTTATTCATAAAGTCTTTTTTACTCCTAAATCAACATCAACAGGGTGGATGTAGAAATACTGATGTTGTCGTGAATTACCAGAAATGGACCGTCAATACGGCCGGTTCTCTGATGCTACAAAGCAAGCATAAAACTATGTCGAGTACGTCAAGACTAGTTGGACAATTTTACAAAAACTTAAGAGGATATTAGTAGAAACTTTGTGCAACAGCTGATTCATTGCTGACTGTCAAATATTGATTATGACTAGGTTGAAAATAAGGGGAACCCAAATCTGTTATTTCGTTTATATCCTTGTCAACAAACTTAAGGTGGACCTTCACATACTCCAAAACAGAGTAACCTGAAACCCAAGTAAATAAAAGGACATGTTTTCGGTGGTTAGAACACACACACCTTAGCTAATTCGCTTCTTGAAACTGTCCACAGAGCTCTTCTCACCAATCTCCAGAGTGGTTTGAAGATAAGAACGTCAAACAGATCACAAAGAAAGTTTGGCGATAGCAGAGTCCAGGGAATTCATAGTGTATACTTATCACATTCAAATGAGCAATATGCCGGTTCAAAATCCATGTTCAACTCTAACAGGGCGTTCACTTGTCATAACGGTACGCCAGTCACAGCAGCTATCCTCAAAATGGATGGTATTCAGGATTGGTGACCTGAGCCGTACGAAACATATGCAGAGCGCACCTGTTTACTCTTCATCAAGTAGGCGTGCGCCTGAAATTCCGATTGCAGTCACTGTGTCCTCAATCTCTATGCATCCATTTATTGTTGACCCAGGTGCGTTAATGTTAATTCATCAGATGCCTGTTGATCTATTCTCCAAGTTTGGGAATACATCTGAAAAACATGCCATCGCTAATCGCGGTGGCATTCTCAGAGCTTGGTTAAACGGACGCTTACTCTTTACCCGCTTGAGTTTCAGTAGCTTTCAAAAACTATCTGATGCCGGTCAGTATGCCCGGTACTATTATTGTCCCATTTTGAATTTATTTAGCGTTGTTCTTATCCTTCTTCGGTCACTGCTTTTAGTACCTTTATCGGGCGCTTCTGTTCCTACTCTAACTGGTCAGTTTTCGACTTTTGTTATATATTGGTCTACTTCCCTTTGATGTGATGACGAGTTCCGTTTTTAGAGCTTATATTTCGTGGATTTGTTTGGTCCATTCCCAAGTCGGATTTCGTTGTATTGTGATTATTTCAACTTCGGTTGGTTACCTGTCTGCGCTTCTAAAATTGAGAAGGTTATATCTGTGTTAGAATTCATCGAGTCCAACTGGTCATTTAAACGCTTTTTGTTAAAATATTCTTTTTCCAGTTTTGCTCCTGTCAGCTTTGTTAAGCCCTTGGGGTTGGATTTGCCTGCCGCTTCTCCAAGTGTTTTGTACGGTTCCATATCCAGTCCTGAACGTTATAGCACTTTGTTCTCCTGTCCCTAGTGCTTGACAGATTAAGTCGGTTTTCGATAAGTTTCTTAGTGACTTTTTCAGTGGAATGTCAAACTTTTACGAATACACCTTCTTTTCCGTTTTTGCTTCGAGTGGCGTGTGGAAGCTATCTAATCGAATTTGTGTCCGCCATTATCTACGCGGATGGAAACGAGTGAAAAGTGATCACGTCGTTAACGCAAGCGTGTATTCATGTAGTCTGGCAGAAAGCTTTTTTCTTGTTTGCCTTACGTAGCATCTGTTGCGATATTTACACTAAATCTTCAACGAGAGTGTACACCTTGATTTTGAGTCAGGTTTCCTTCTTGTTTCTGCAGCCACTGCTACATCATTTTGTCCCGAAAATCTTACAGTCATTTCCGAGATATTCTTGGTATATGTGTGGAATCTGTTATATTTCTGTTTTTGAGAAGGACCAGTTGGCCTTTTGGAGAGTCTGCCGGAGGAAATTCCTGGAATATCGGTTTCTTTGAAAAACTTTGAAAAATTATTTCTGTTCTCTGATTTTGGACTTTCGGCTATTGTGATCTGTCAGGATTTATCTCTTTTTGTGACAGTTTTGGTTGTTGTTGTTGTGTCAGCTTGAGATTTGGTCGGCAACCATTTTCGTGGCCAATAATTTTTGAGTCCTGATTCGACACCTAGGTTGGAGCATTCAAAGAACGGTCCGATATAGTCTCGACAGAGTATCTGAGCTTTCATACAAGTGAGAGAGTTGGTGTGCCGAATCATCCGAAAAACCGTTTTTTCGTAAAGCGGTTAGAAATACACTTGAAGAGAGCCAGATGCTCAGGTCCATTTGAGTGTATAGTTTCGTAAAAAACTCAGGTCCATTCTGAGGAAGCATAACAAAGACGTTCGCCAAATCTCCTGAGAACAACATTCAATCGCATTTTTGTCATTTATAGCAAGGCGCGTAGCAGTTTTTCCTTAATTCCACAGGCTTTAGGATTGTGGGGCGGGAATTTGTGTGTAACTTCATCAAATGCTTTTGAAAAGGCAACAAATATGACCACCTATATGATTTTCGGCTTTTCAGGCCGTTAACGATCACAAGCACGTTACTCACACGGACGGCTCGGAAGGAAGCTGTGTTGATCCCCGGGTGTAAAGTTGGTTGTGGTGAAATGATTTAGAATGCCTCTTCAGAATGTTTTCATCACCATGCAGGCATGATACTGAGATTAGCAGGCCTGAGCTGCAGAGCAGTATGTGGTCACCAATCCTGTAAATTAGCATGATAATCACTTTCTTCTAAATGGGCGGAAGTTTGTCTCATCTGATCGATTGGCGGAATATCAGCCAAAATGTTTGACCGAGCTGAGGACCATTTACTTCAGGATTTTTGTCTGCGCTTCATCTGCGCTCGCTGTGATGAAGGAATGAGTCGTACACAGAAGTTCACAGACGTTTTTCGCCGTACAGAATAAGTTGTTTGGAGACTGAGTGTTGTTCCGCCCTACCAACTCTAAACATGACAAAGTAATAAAAACTCCATGGTGTTCTAGGGAGGCAATGCACATAAGTATTGGTGGCTCGGATACAGTAACTGGTCGGAGTTAACTGCTGCCCTGTTCACCGAGCTTGGCCATTTGTTTCAAAACTCCTCGCCATCTATCCTGAAGATATCATCAGGACACTTTTCACCTGCTTACGTTTCATATTTTTAAACTGCTTCATCTCGGCTGTTGATCAAATGGGTCTTGCTATGTTCACGAGCTTGGTAATTGGCTGGCAGATGCTATACCATCAAACTAGGCTATCTTTCGATGTGGTTGGTTGGCTAAGGGGCAGTTTTATCGTAATTTCTTTGGCCCGCTTAGGATATGTATTGAGTTTCCGTCCTCCTAATATGAATTTGCTTGGTAGCTGAGAAGTCTAATTCCGGTACACTTCACCATTCATCCAACTGGTCCGTTCAAAGCCCGTGTTATGTTGTGGTCTTTATTCCGCCAAGTTAATCGGCCACTCCTAGACCTCCTATGTTTAGCAGCTTTCATCCTGTGCTCTTGGTGGTCCGTTCCCAGTTTGCGTGACATTATGATTTGATTTTCTTGAGCTTGATTATCCGCTTGCACTTCCTCTCCTTGTCTATGGCGTCTGATCTCTGCTACTTAAATATACCCGTTTGTTGACTCCCATCATTCAGTTTATTATTTTGGGATATTCCAGTCAAACTGACTCGTCTGCTAGATTCGAGCATTCTGCTCGCACTATAATTTTCTACTCTGGGTTCTTGTGCGATTTTGAGTTTTGTAGGTTTGGATTTCTCTTGTTCTCAGTAGTAGGTATACTGGGTTACTTTGAACATAATGCTTGTTGATGGCGTCTTCGTTAAAGTACCGTGATTCTGTGAATCCATGTTCTTTCTTTTTTCTTACATTCAAGCATCATTTTAGTTGAATTCTCGTCTCTTCTCATCTTCGCGCAAGTAGACAAGTGAAATATATTCTTGCATTTTGACAACAAGTCTGTGTTGAGGAAGTCTTACAAAACGCCTGAAAGTAACCGTGACTGAAGAATGAATGATGCTTTATACAGTATGATTGTGGATTTTTCTCAGCAGCCCATCAACAATACACGCCTCCTCCGAGATTTGAACTCCGGGCATCTGACATGTCAAGTGAGTGTATTATTGCTACTACTCTAGCGAACACTGGAAGCACTTGAACTATCATTACTGAGATGGCAAGCGCGTTCACGTCTGGGCCATGTGTTTGGTTTCCACTAGGCCTTCCTTTTGTCGATCGAGTGACCAGGCTTTCACGCCGTCAAAGCACAGCGGTTCCAGCTGCTTCAGGTTCGTTCACCGAGGAATAAGACAAAATAAAATTACAGCCATTTGCCGGAGGCAGTGGAGCAAATCATTTTGGTGATAATAAATGTTCTATTCAATATGGCAAGAAGTGAGAGAGCTACGTGCTGAAGACAGTAGCTCTGATACAAGCTCCTCATTGGCAGCGTGTAATTTCAAAATCCGCTACTCGAAGAGGTGGCGATCACCAACGCGACAGGGTTTACTAGTAGGAGCCTTCATTTTTCGTTATCAAGTCATGGACTAACCGCTCCTGCGTTGCCCCCATCCGATGCACAGCAAGACCAAGAAAGCTGTGGGGGAAAATCCTCTTGTATACATAGTATGTGACCTAAACACCGTAACCTTTCGAGTGCAGCAAGTTGGTCTATCAAGAGACTTATCTTTTCTAGAAACGATCTGAGTTACCCCAGCCTCACTGGTCTGGTGGTCTCATCACGCGGAGGCTACATCCTAGATCCATAAAGTAGGAGTACCACAACGCAGTAGCGTACACTCTACTCTTAACAGCCCAGCTGATAGCACTTTGCCACCGCAAGCATCGTCTGACAATGAGCGGAGTTGAACGTGGTCTTCAGACCTGGAGAAACGAAAAGTTTTGGTAAACGAAAACAGCGACACAGTTCCAGCACTTGTCGAAAAGGGAAGATATGATCAATGCAGGCTAGACCAGCGCAAAAATCGGCTTAATCTCGTGAATCTGAATCTCCCCAGGATTGATTGTCATAGTCGTTTGTTGCTGGTATAATTTTCCTGCACCAAAGGAAGTCTTCAATCGTGACTTTATCTAGCGTTAATTTTCTTGTTACAGTTACCTCAACTAGATGGATTCATGGAAATGCTCTATACTACCATTGTGCCCGTTGAGATCTGGGAATGCCTTTTTCAATCCGATTCTATATCTGTTTGGTTAAAGAACTCTGTTGTTAGAGAGCTGGGTGGCATTGCATTAATGGCGTGCTTCTGTGGGACAACGAATTTATGGGCACGTTTGCACAATGCCATGCTCAGACTAGTGGTGACTCCAAATGAACGACAAACTTGTATCAAAGTTCCCTACCGGTAGCTATTCTCCACTTGGTCCAGCTGAGACCAGGGCTAGTTTGCATTTGGTGGCATCCCGATAACACACAGTGTGGCGGTTAGAAAGAAATGATGTTCGGCACATAACTGAAAATGTCGCTTTCTGTTATCGGTGAGTGTCAGTCGCAGGTCAGCAGCCAAGATGGTATTCCGCGGATCCCGAAATCACGATGTGTGTAATTTTTGCAGACTAAAGCAATCACGATAAATCTTGACAGAAACCCGCGTTCTTCGATTCAGGGTTGTTGTCTTTCCGGGGGCATGTTGACACGAACGCGAAACACCTTTTACCACGTCGACGTGCACAAACCTTAGTTCAGCTATTCAGACAAACAGCGCAGAGGCCATCATTAAATGTGCTCTACTCCATAGAAGGCCTAAAGCTAAGCACAACCTCCGTAGATACCAAAAGTCACTGCTTCGGGATTACCGAACACCTGTAGAGTGAAGTGCGAGAAATTTTGTTCGTCCCGAGCGGTCTGACGGAACCGCGTTCACGGTTCCCGTGATAAAGAAATGGTTCAGCTGAGGTACCTTAACCTAATCATTTGACTCAATATTCTAACCCACAAAGCACTGGTAAGATGAGAAAATTTCTTTTGGAACTCCTTCTTTACCCTCTGACTCAGCGGTCGGCACACGAGGAAGGGGTTGTCAAGGTTAGTTGGAGAAGCCCTTCTGGGAGCCACTGACCCAATGGTCTGACTTTCTTTAAGCTCAAATGTTTGGCCTGTCCATGCAAAGATGCCTGTCTCTGAATGCTGCTACACCGATGTGCTTGAAGCCGCAACGATTTCATGGAGGGGCTTCTTTGTGTTTCATCTACTTCGCCGTAAATGTCAACCATTAAGAGATCGGAATGTGTTTTTTAAGGCTTGCTTCCTCGGAGAAGACACGTTCCTTGCTTCCAAATATACGGAAATGCTAGTCGCATGAAGGCAACGCCCTATCGCCTTCATATTTCTACCGCAACTGACAGCCCCGTAATATAACTTGTCGCAGCCCGGAACCCACCAGTCGTCTGACTGCTCCACTTTCTCCACCTTGCATAGATGCATCGTAAGAAACAGAATTGTAGATAGCGAGTCCTGCATCACCATAAAGTGGCAGCTTTGGGTCTAGGATCTCAGCAGTGTTTCTGCTAAGTTCAGCAGTTAGCGGTCATCAGAATAAGTAGTTCTATGATTACTATGATCACGAGCTCTGCAAAGAGCCTTTAAAGCCTATTTGCCTGCTTCTCGCCCTCGTCTTTCCAATGTTCTTATTTTCTTCTGTGTCCTTTTCCCCTTTGGCCCCTTGGAAACCAGTTTGTGTCAGCATTCTGGGTGGACTCTGTTCACACTACTGTGGTTTACTTCTAGGAGTGCGTGCAATGCATTATTGGTCCTTAGGGCAGCCACTGTCCAGAGACATTTGCTGATTATGCTTTTTTGTTTCTCCTTATACTGCATGAAAAGGTTTGGCTATTGAGCTACCTCTGCACGATCCTGATTGTTGCGGAGAACAACCAGGGGCATTGTTTTCGGTGAGGCTTTTATACGGAGAATTCGGTCAGCAACGCACTGATTAGAGAAAATTACATGACTAATGCAGTTGTGGTTGCTCCAGCCTCTTGCTCGCCTTGAATTCCAGCTCGCTCGCAGTCAGCATCGTTAATCCAACAGAGGTCTGATTTTCAGGTCCAAAGTTGTAGGTCAGATGACCTCAACCCTTGAGGTAACGAGTGTCGGCTTAGGGCTTTTGGCCGAGAGGAGGTGGAAGTAGTTCACTACTTACATTACAGAGATCACGTGCGCTAGAATGAAAGCTGTATTCTAGAGTAACGGTCGATAGGGATACAAGCAGCCTCAAATTCCATCGTACAAGCCAAGATTTATGATCATTCTTGGTCAAGGTTGTGTTAATGTCGTGCTTCCACCCAAAAGGTAGCGTGACCAAGTTCTTGCCACCCTCACGTGCGATCCTCGAAAATACCCTTGATTATGGACAAGAATTTTAGATAATCTTAGGCTGCCCCAGGATTCTCTGTGCGGCAGGTAGAGAGGATGACAAAAGGCCAGAAAGTTTGCCCGCTTCATTTTTTCCTCACTCATTCTGCTTGAGGAAATCAGTACTCAGATTTCACTGGGAAAGCACAGGGGAGTAACTTTACGGGTCTCATTGTCGTAAGTGTTTTGGGAAATGGTTTTCACTCCTATGTAAGCTATTTCATCGTAGCCTTCTTGACTGCAGCACAAAGAGGTTGATTACCCTTTATGGCAACCAACGCACTTAGGATAGAATGCGCAAATACTCGTCCAGCAAAGAAAGCTCACTTTCGAATTTTATTTAAATGGCTTTTATTTTTGTGTTTGTATCTCCAACAGCCTTCAAAAGCATCAATTTTGCCTTGGTTGCTCCTACGAAAAGGAAGCATTTTCACGGGCTTTCAGTGAGGAACCAGCTTCCTTGTTACCAAGTTTCTTGTTCGCTGTGAAAAACAAAGCAACACTCTGGAAGAGAAATCTAGCGCAGACAGTAGTCAGGAGCGTTTGACAGTCATTCTCTTTGGTTTCTCCTCAAAACCCTCACCTTTATTATGCCATCAAGCCAGGCACGTGCGACATTACATTCCATATTTTACATCGAATGAACAATTGGTTCAGCCAAATATCTTAGGATCTCGTGGTTTTCATGATTCACAAATACACAGTGATAAAGAAATACTAGCAGACAAAGAGTTTATCACGCATAATTTTTACTTTCATGTGAAAGTGATATAGTGAAGAAACATTTTCTACAGTTTTTTTTCGTTAGTTGACTATCTGCCGAGGGCGGACATTTAGTGCGGCACAGCTGGGAACTCAGCCCATTGGCAGCCGTTTACTCACCAACAGTCTCGTTGACACAGGCGGATTCAACATTCCCTCTTGGCAATCTACAGACTTGGTCGATTTCCAGCAAATTCTGTGGGTTTCAGTGCCCACTGCCTCTCTCTGAAATAACCAGCTTTTATACAATGCGGTAGGACTGGATCGGTAAAAATGAGAAAGGCATGATCCGCAGCCATCCGACCGATAAGGGCTACAAACTTTATGCAGCCAAATCATTCGGTATCATCCAAAAGGTGCCAGGCAGCCAACTGGAGTGAATTCTCGCAATCAAAACAGCTGAGGAGATTACGATTCAGATGGATGCTCCCCCTTATTCTCACCAAGAAAGGCAGATGAAAACCATATGCTTGCACCGACCCAACACTAGAAATTATTTTTTGGTTACTCTGAGCTTCATGGCGTTTGACTTATTGCATGCCCGCTTAACACATTGTTGATGTTCTTGCCTGACATACCGCAAATGAATATAATTGTTTGATGCCATAGTTGTTCTCAAGGATTAAATGATTTTCATTATAAGCCATTAATCGGGTACAGATATGTAGACGCTTGTCAGATTTCATTCTTGTTGTGAGCATCTTAGTGATATTCTGTCATGTATCACACTAACTTAAAAACGTTTGCCCAACTCACAGAACTAAATCGACCTAACTTACATGTCAACCAGTGATTCAAAGAACAGAACAAACCTGGGCGCAATATGGTAAATCCCAAAATAGATAATTGGCAGTTAGACATATATATATTGAAATATATTGAAATATATAAAAAGGGATCCCCGAATCAAAGTCAAAAACTTCACTTACCTTGCAAGTACAAACTGATGTACTCCCTCTTGATACATGAGACTAACTTTGTTCAGCTTTTGGGTTACAGTACGAGGAAGTGTCATCTCTTGTTATCTATTATGATGCATTTTGGTGCTCAGTCCGGCAAAAAAGTTATAAATCTTTCGTTCCAGATGGTTACAATGGCGTTGTTAAAGCGTTCTCACTTGATGCATGTCAAAGAGATCCATGTAGAATAAGAAAGAATGGAACTGTACAATTCAAAATGGAGTTTGTTACAAGTAAGTTCACCTTCCGAATGTATGGATTGATGGAAATATTGGTATGTATACATTAAATATAAACATACATATGCCGCAATTTCTCCAAAGGGGGTGCAGACGTAACTGATAACTTCTAGAATAACTCTAAATAGTTATTGAATTTACGGTACAACAGGTTACTCGGGAATGAATATACAGAGTAGCGAACGGTACAAGTGGACAAGAGAGCCACAGGCGAATACTGCAAACGTTGTGGTCGTTGACGGAATCAGCTGAAATTCAGAACCCTATGAGGTCTGGTGTTTGTGGGATTTTCAGAATTCACGTTCACATCACTCTCGTTTAAAAAGGTCGTCCCCCTGTCTTGGCGTGATTATTCTGCTGAGTCTACAACCGACTTTGTTATATTGGAATCGTGGACCTTAGTATTTAGTACTTTGCAGCTGAGATTTTCTCAATTTACGCCGGAAACTCATGCAGATCCGTACATCTGGTTCACTGTTGTTAAAAACCAGCAACAGTCCTTACCTACTAACCACTAGGTCGCGTTCCAGTGAGATAATGAAATCGAGTAAGATGCACACGCCCATCAAGAATAAAATAGAGGTAAGGTGCTTTATGGTTTTTTTGTCGAGCGTGATATCAGTCAGGAAAAAAATCTTGATGCCAATCCTCAAATCTCTCCACTTTTCATTTCTTTTTTACTTAGTTGGATATAGTGGGTGCTAATATCATTCGAAACACTAATATCATGTTGCATTATCCGTTTAGTAGCTTACAGCGTGACGTAGTTTAGTCAAAAGTGTGGCCAGGTTTCAACTATAGCAAGTACGTCAGGAAATTACATTGAGCGTTCATAATGCAGCTCAGTAGACGCATTTCTCACCTCCATGAGGATATACCCGAGGCACAAATATAATCTCATTCACCACTTGAGTTCCTATGGGAAAGTCTGTATATAACCGGATTCGTGCATTGCCTAGAGAATACCGTGACATGCCATTCACTTTGTCAATGTTCCCTGCTGTCGTATACTTTGTCACTCTTCTTCTTGTGTTTGTGCTGAACGGGGGACTCACATCTTCATTTACTTGGTGTAAGCCACTCCATTCCAGCTATTCCACTTTCATAAACAAAGATAAATCACGTATTTACGGAATGTACAATAGCCGTGAACCGCAGCATTTTACAAAACAAAATGCGCGAGCTGCATCCCGCTTAAACGTTAAGATCCCATACATAGGAAAGATGTCGAAAGAAGTTAGTCAGATGGACTTATTGCCATCAGAGGTCGACTATTCTGCATGTATGGACCTGATATCCGCAGCTGAAAGGGTAAATGTCCAAGTTCAGCTTTGTAGTGACTCCTATACGCACCAAAATCAGTCTGCCCATACGCCACTAGATTTTTCGGTAAAGCAAAGTAAAGTAAAGTAAAGAATACATAGTGTCCCCAAAAAAATGGTTTTTTGAGGGCGTATCTATAGTTCTAAGTGGGAGAGAGCTAATGCTTGATATACGGGAGACAGTCATACCACAACAGTTTGTCACCCATCATCAAATTAGCACCGATAATTTTCCATGGAACAGTGTACTCTATGTTTTTCTATTCCTTTTTCACAATTTATTGGATGTTTTAAACCGTTATCCGAACGAGACAGTCCAATGACAGAATGTGGTTGATGCACGGATTACGTGTTCAGTCATCGAAGCCAAATTAACAGTTGCCTGAAAACAACGTCTTTTGGTGTCTACAGCAGGCAATATAGACTGATCCGCCAAAAGGGAGCAGCAGCATGCATGCTGAGTTCCCTTTTACCTCAGGTTTAATTGGGGTTTATTTTGGATATACAATGAAAGATTGCGACAACCACTTGCATCAACCCCAGAAAAATCGGTATCGCCTGAATTCGGATGACTGGATAAAATTACGAACGCTGAGGTCAAAGCACTCTAATGACTTGCTGTCTAAATAAATCCACCCACCGCTGATTGCAGCGGCTTGCGATAAGTTAAGTCACCTAAAGTTATTGGCCATACCCACTTACATTTCTCTGAGCTGGGTTCAAAGGTGTGCCAATTTAAATAAATGAGCAGGAATTTCTGAGTAAACTTCATTCACCACATTTTGTACCTTTTATTGCTGAATATAAAATCTGGGATGACGGCCTACTATCATTTAGAAATAAGGTTGGTTTTGACGGAAGATTTAATTGACTTTCAGTTGAATAATTTGTTTCTGATATCCCTCAACCGATGTTACGAACAATGATCGCGTCATATTTCGGCGAATCGAGATATCGAAGTACTTTTTCTTAGCTTAACGCATCACTCATAGGGTTGCTATAAACCTTTTCTGCAGGACATCCATACCATAAACTCAAGATTCAGCTTGGATTCAGTTTCATTTTGAACACAAAATTAATTTGAAATTTCCCGGAATTCTGTCTGTAGCGTGAATTCTGGAGCTTGGAACTAAACTCCCCAATTGGCGCTTTCGACATGTGAAGAATTGGACAAGACTGTAGGGATTATATTGACACGAGGTATATTTATGTTATACAACTTTTTTGGCTGCAGTAACGTTAAAACGATATTGAACGAAAATAAATTACAGGAATGTTTGCATCGCTTATGTGGGATGACGTCGTAGAATGGCCAGTAACCAAAACTATAAGTCTCAGAATAAATCCTAATTATTTCTGAACGCAGGCCTGATTCAGTAGGATTTGAAGTCACTTTGATTTATCTGATCAACTGATTTCGACTATGATCTTCTTTGGACAGAATTTTTCCTCTCGATTAGAGGTCTCGTGGCTGACCACTTGACCTTTGGCAAGCTGAAAGTAAATTGGGGCCAGATGGAATTGTACGGAGTCGTTTTCGGTGATGCTGCTCTGCTCGTTTGTAAAATGCAGTCAAAACCAGTAACGTACCAGCGGGATTCCTGGAAGCTTTGGATGCTTGATAAAACCGATTTTTTATATTGACCAATGGCACTGATATGCCTACGTGTATTATTGTGTTGCAGTATATTTTCAGAAAATGGTCCCACTGAACTTGTTAGCTAAAAGATAACCAGGTGTCTTCAATATTTGATGTGAGCTACCTGGAGTAATTTCCAATGAAACTGTCAGGGTAGTTTTTTGACCACAGCGCAGTTTTTATAGCAAATTAGTGTCCTCGGAAGGCCTATCTGGAGTGCAGATCGCTCCGGCTTTTTGAAGTAGAGTCTAGAACTAAACATGTTTGTGGTACAAAGGACAGAGCATTGTAAATATAGTGTGGCATCTAGTTTAGGTAGGAATTCTGTGGATATTGTTAGACGAAGCACCATCGGTATACCAGGACATTAAACCACCCAAAAAAGGGGTTTGTTTCCTATTTCAAAGACATAAGCAGAAGCGAAGTTTTTGTCTGGATGATTTCACATCTGAGAGCTTCTTTTTTTTCTTGAAGATCGTTCGCATAAACACAGTAGTCGAGTATTACATTCCATCCGTTTTCTAAGTTACGCCGAAGCAATTTCGCCCTAAGCCCATTGCGAAAGTGTCTTCACCCCAATATCGTCAATTTTCCATGACGAATGCCTAAATAAGGACTTTGCTATCCACGGAACGGAGTACAACTGTGACTTCATAAACTAGATTAACCGGACCCTGGAGGGTTTTGGTCACTAGAAATTTTCAATGTATATAGGAAAGCGCAACTTCGCATCAGATGAGCATTTCCTTACCGAGACATACCAATGTGCATAAAGTGGGGAGAAAGTTAAAGAGGTACGTTTCAAACTGCCGTCCGTAGGTGCTGATCAAAAAGTCTTAAGTGCCTGTGTCAGGTATTCAACCAATTAGTGATAACGTGGACAGTTTATGACTTCCAAGAGTTAGACCATAAACTTGAGAAAAAGACAGTCGACGAGTATCAGTATGTTGAATTCAGAGAGATAGATAAAGCCATTTAGTAAACGAGTATGTAACTTTCAAACAAGTTTCGTACCCACAAAAGCAGTGCCATAATGTTTGTCGCGCAAAAATCCGGGCGTATCAGCAAAATCCTAGGCTCCTCCAGAGACTTAACGGTTGATTAACTCTGGTGTTGCAGTGATTGATAGAGCTAATGTGGTATTCAGTCATAAGATACCCGAAGGGAGTTGTGTCTCAATCAGCTGATTGATTTATCACAATCGGGTGAACACTTGCTTTCGAGGTTCTCTGTGGTTACTTATACTTTTTACGCCGCAAAATTCTGTTATGTACCTACGATCGTGGTAATCTGCAATGGTTTTTTCGGATGGGTTTCTGTCGTATTATTTTAGGAAAAATTTCGAATTATGTTGTTTCAACTGAAGAACCAGACTTGTAATCTACCTTTCTATTCAAGGTAGTGCCACGGAGGAGTTGACAATATCAACTGATGTTAGTTGAAATGGTTATCGTTAATCATTTGAAGTCTCTACTAGGCTTCGGGGCTTTGGGAATGACTCTCAACCAGGGAGGTGAAACTCTGAAGACCGCCAGCTACTGATACCAATGAAGACTGACATGATCCTAACTGTGGCAATCAAGCTAATGCTGCTAGCATGGTTGAAAAAGTAAATGGATAAACGAAAACTCTCTCGGAACAATATTATTTTGAGCAGCTTCATAAGGCAATACAGTATGGTATAGCATAGTAAAGTAGAGGACGTTATAGCATAGCGTAATAGGATATACTATGGTAATCCATAGTATTTTACAGTACGGACTAGTATGATAAGTATGGTACAGTATGGCACCGTAGAGTATGAGACAGCAGGACACGGGATAACGGAATATAATAAAGTATAACATAGTGCAATACTGTGTGCTACGGGCATCAATGATGTACTAGTGGAATTAAGGGCGTGCATTTTAACAGTTTGCCATGTCAGAAGTCAACTGACACTGTTGGTACCACACCCTATTGGTGCCTTAGGATAGAGCGGCAAATTAAACATTAAACATACTCCTCCAAAAAACTGAAGACACGCTTCTTAGCACTCAGGGTCTACCGCCATCTGCACAACGTAACTTGCACATTTGAAGATTGCTGTAAGAAGAGAATGCCATGCGAACATAAAATGGTCGTTGAGCAATGAATCACAGTAGGTTTGAATTTCATTGACAAAATCGGGACCATTTGATGTGGAAGTTTCTGCCAGATTATTTTATCCATGCAAAAATGTGGGGATGCTGACGTAGAAAACACAGGCAGCAAAATTTTCAACTGTGCAAAACTTTCAGCTGAGTAATTTTCTCCAGTGAGGTCAATGTTGTTTGATGTCACTTGAATTCTGTGGTAGCAACACTACTTGAGGCCTATCTAGTCTACATTGAGGATCCCGTAAAATTGTCATCAAATCATCACTTCTTGGGTTTCCCTTAGCAAAGCTTGAATATGACTTCCGACATACAGCTTGAAGCGGAACTTGACTTCAACGTTGTGGGAAATTCATTTGATGCCACTCATTTTGCCACCTAATCTCTCGATGCAACTGGAATATGTGGCTTCGTACTTCAAGACATATAGATTGAGACAAGGTTGAAACGCTACACTAAAATAGGCCTCAACAAAGAACGTGGATGACGGAAGAAGACGTCATGAAAGTTTAAACAGCACATGTTATCGGTGGTGCGTTCAAGAGCCATAATATTCCTAGCAGCAAAACTTGCATCATTAGTAAGGTCACTCTGGAACTCGCAAATGGCCTTAGTTCACAAATTGGGTCGACAGATCATCGATTCCCTGGCAGTACTACCAAATTAGCTGAATAAAAGTACAAAGTGAGTAACCCAAGATGCTTCTTGAGTATTTTAATATTTCTCTTTAAACCAACTGCAAGCCTGTCAGGTTTTCAGGAACCGTAACATTCCAAATTTTGGCATCTGAATGCAAAGATCTGACAAAGGCAGATTGCAATGAATCGTTAGAGTTATGCGTTAAGAGAACATCGTACTTGTGCGCTCAAACATGATGAATGCCAATCAACTACACTTGTTAGTCCCTAACTGTGAAAAAGGAAACGACTTCCTCAAACAAGCGCGATTTTTGACAAGCACATATGTAGAATGAAACTACTAAATCAACCGTATTTCTATTTGCATATTATTGAGCTTACTTCAGGAAAATTTCGGCACTTTGACGAGTAAAATTTCTGACGAACTAGGTTGCATTAGTCACCAGTTTGGAGGCTTATTTTTTCATCTGTGTACATGCAGCTTTGCCAATTGATTTAGCCTAAAACAGATGTAAAATCTTTCCCCAGAGTAATCGAATGTTACCAAGAAACGCGAGATACTCTGCTGCACTAGTTTGAAATTTTAAATAGAAGCAGAAGAACTGATGACGAAATTCCAAGGAATGTGTATTTTCATCCTTCTTTTTCAGCGAAAGATTTCAACGAGGTCATACTGTGGAGGGCCAAATGGTTTCCCTTTTTCTCCATGGGTCATTTGAGGACGTGGAAGAAGTTTTCAGATGTGTGTAAAAACACAGAACCAACTTGTCCCATCAAAGCTGATGTCCAACATACAATTGAGGTGGCGATAAAACCGTTAGAATACTCAGTGAGTAAAAAAGTTTTTGCATTGTGAGATGGTGTAACGTATGCTTACTTACTTCTTCTCAAAGATACATTTATGAAAATATAAACATAACGTAAGTAGAACTTAAGTGGAACATAACTGACAAAATAATCTTTTGGAAACGATAGGTCTAATTAAGGTTATCACTGGACATCCAATCAGTTTTCGTGACCAAAAGATTGAAGGCAAGGCACAACGTCATCTTTCAAACTACGGGGCATGTTAAACGAATAAAATCTTAGACTCAGAAAGTGTTCGCACAGTTAAACCTATGCACCGCGTAGGATTCTTGGCATACCCCGTCAGGAGTGATAAGTGGAAGGGAAAGATGGATAGGTGAAGGCTACAAATGGCAAGCAGATACAATTCGTTAGCTGTTGCCTCACAAGTTTTTAGCATAACCACAGCGCTTTCCTGTTTCCGAATGCGCCGCCTGATTCTTACTTACAAATCCACCCGATCAACCGTGAGACTTTTAACCGCCAGTATATAGTACTGGTATAATGCTGTCCATGACGTTGACGAAGACAAATAAATACCCCAGTGGATGTTAATTGCCAAATGCTTTGATTTTCACACCATTTCGTTTCGACGAGAGAATTGCCTGATGAAACCCAAGAAGGATGAAGCCAGTCGTGGGTCGTCACAGAGTTTTTAGCGACCTTATGATTGGTGTGTTACGTCTAGAAGTCGTAGCATTTCACCTGAGTATTCAATTGAGCAGACGCTACTGGGAAATCAGCCCAATAACAGGATTGGGAAAACGGTCAGCTCGGATGACATGATCCGAACAGTTTTAAAATTCTTTGACAAAATAATGACGTCATACAAGGCTGAGGTCGTGATAAGAGAAGAGTCATGTGCACCGAACTTCCATTCAGTCCTCGTCCAAGGTAATACGCCACATTTACATCTGTCGAGTTTGCCTGACCCCCAGAATGAAAGGATAACTTACCGCATTTGAATTCTTAGGAAGCGTATGCTAAAAATGAGTCATCGCTTTCGCGGTGTAGCAAACGCGTTTTGATTCTGTACACTACCATATTGACCTACACTTAAAGAAGCTAACTATACTATTTTGTACTACCATATATTACTCTACACTGTACAGTACCACCACCAATTCAATGGCGTGGGACATGCGCGGCGGCAGACTGGACTGAATTATGATAGGCAACCAAATATATACAGTATTTTACAGCACAATGTAACTTATGCTCAAATACACCGGTATCTCTATGTCCGTATATACATATACCTAGGTTTTGTAATCTAAATGATTGACGGTTTTCCAAAACAACCAATCACAGCAGGACCTGGAAAAGTCAATCTGGCACACAAAGCCACCTTTCTGTAGTACATACTGCGTGGCAAGATCATCCGTCGACGGGCAAACACATACATCAGGAAATCGTAGTTTTCTACCAACCTTCGCTCCACAATGTTGGGTTCCGGTACCTCAGCGCCATCAGACTAACGGAAAAACCCAAGAAATCAGTCCATTTTTCAAAGCAGATAGCCAGCCGATCATCAGAATATTTTTCACCGAACAAAGAAAGTTAGTTTTGAATAAACCCGAACATTTCTTCTGAAGTGGTGCGGACGACCGATAGTTTCACCGAAAGGACGGAGGGAAAACAGGATGAATTTAGTGGTGGGTTAGGCAGTAGTTTCATTCTCCAGGTTCATGGTTGATGATTACGCCAGGACTTATTTAGCAAGTACTGTGACTAATTTGAATAGAAGTTGGATAAAACACATGGAGGTTGGTTGGACAGGTTGCTCAGTCCTGTTGTCACTGAGGAGCGGCCGATTTCTATTGCGTAGTCCATCAGTCGCTATGATATGATTATCAGTACGTATATTAAGACCTTTACATTCCCATAGTCTTGTAGAGGTCCTGCCATGCAGTCGAAGAATCATCCTTATTTCTGGGCTAGTGTTTTAATTGCGTTCACTGCCGTTTTTCAGCTATTCTTCCTTATTTCTGTTGTGTGCACAAACCCCGTTTCTGTCAGGCGAGAGGTAATCTTCATCCTAATGATACCTGCATTCAACACCATTCGAGTGACATCGGTGTCCTGTTTTATGTGCCGTGACCGCTGTTCAAAAACATTTCTTGTGTAGTTCGCTACTGATGGCATTGCCCTACTTATTTTCCGTCCCAGTAAAACACTCGGCGTCTGCATTATCGTCAGTCTTGTTACTCCTGAAGATGAGTTCTATTTGATTGATCAATCTAGCAAGAAAGAAGCGTCGGAATAGCATGTACAAACTATACTTGTTATTAGTTTTACTCACACCATAAAGTTCATTGACAAACTACATAATTCACTTGCCAATATCTCAAGGTAGTACGTAGCTTATCAAAAGCTCATGGAACCTTGTTTATAACGGGTGCTAGAAAACTCGCACTGGCTAACGGACATAACTCGGTAATTCTAGACAATAATCACACCTCACCAAAGAAAACTGATTGCAAGTCATTTTCTTTCACACGTCTTCAAGGAAAAGCAGTGATCAAATCAGTCCGGTGTTTGAGAAGGTCAGTGATAAGGGTTCCTTTTTGCGATGAAGCATTCGTGTTCTGTTGTTTTCTCCACGAACTGTGTTGGAACCCAGAAATACACATTGATAAGCCACTCACGATTCAGCAAGTTGAAACAAAGAACAAATATACTAATGGGAAACTTATGTCCACTTGTGCACCCATTGTTCTTTCGTTCCAAAGACCGAGATTTCAGATAAGGCACAGACTTTCCAGTCAAACTGGCCCGTACCTCTAGATATATTGCGTGGATTTGTTTGAGTGTCTTTTGACTGTTGTCCTAGGGGGAGAATATGTCAATGTGTGGTATTATTCTGGAGCAGTGTGCTTCAAACAAGGATCAAGGAACCAGACTTTGATAGCCATTGTCGGCGCTGAACAATTGTAACCAATTTTGCAGAAAATGGCAGTTTCCCGATTCTTGAAAGCTTGTTATGTTTGTTCTTTAAGCACTGTAAATTTTAGGCTTTTAGTTTCGGGGGCTGACAGCAGTGAATTGTAATTTTCCGGTTCAGCTGTTCCTGGGCTCGTAATTCATGGCTTAACGATGCGATTAAACGAGTAACTTAAACTCCCTAGGTGTATTTAGGAGTTCTGGTCCCAGTTACTCGTTTGCGCAACGAATATAATTGTAATCCACGGGATTCCGGTAAATATAGGACTGGTCTTTAGGTAGTAAGTGACACTCTATACTACATCCGGAAGTATTACATAAATCATAGGAACCAATCGGGATCTAGATTTAATATCATTTCGAATGTGTTTATTAATCTTCTGGTCATGCTTGCGGTGAAAATAAGGTTTTCACTAAAATCCGAGACGCACACGAAATTAAGCTACGTGTGATGTTGTTGTAGCTGACTTTGGTCTCCTTTACAAATGATAATTCTCTAAGGTGGTGGAGAGAATGCGAATAGGTGTACCTCTAAATGAATGAGAAATTATGCACAGACTATGTCCACAAAATTTTATGTAAAGTGTCTAAGGACCACGTGGCCCTAATTCGGTAGCGTTACTTAATAACACGTACAGCTATATTTCTGAAGCAGCGGTCAAACTTGATCCTTAGTGAAGCTACAAGATAAGTAGCGAGAAGTTACAATGTTCTGTATTCCCACCAGTCGCGGAGGCAAGTTTTACGGCTGTTTACGATTGACATGAATAGAAACAACAGTATAAAGGAACATACATCCGCGCCTTGGATGCAGTTAAAAGGTATGCTTTGGGATCATAACTACTTCATAAGTGAATTGGCCTCAATGTACTGTTCAAAAGGACTTCCGTAAAATGAGGAAATCTACTTCAAATGTCGCATAGCACACCGCAACCATCCAACACTTATAAGTTGGTTAGCCTTCGGTTTTGCACACTGATCGTTTGCTAATCACTTGGACAGACGAGAACCTTACAGTCGAACGTCAAATGATAGGCAAACCACTGGTGGACTACAGAGGAACAAACGGTCACTGGTGTTGAATGCACTGGCTTTTGAGTGTGGCATTGCCTGAAATTTCAAGTAGATTAAATAGTGTCCAACTTCATCGGGTTGAGTAGCCATTTCTTTCGTCTGAATAATTTCAGTCAACCTTGTTTTAGTCAACTCATTCTGAAAGCTTGAACCTAATCAACAAATATACTCACGTGCGTAACAATTTGTTTTCCATGACACACTCACCTGAATCCAAGCTGAATACCAGAAACGAAAGCATCATGTGGGATTCACGTAGACCTCCCATAAAAACCGAAATGATGTGCAAATAAGTGTTTGTCGAAAGCCATGTAATTGAACAGAACATAGATCTGGTGAGAACGCGGAGCTGCGCCTACCTAGTGAGCCACAAGAAAGGCGAAACACATCGAGGGTTGTAGAAGAGTTTTCCGAAACATTTTGAATAGTTTCCTTCATTGTATCCGCCGACGTGGATACATATGACCAAGTAATTTTATTCCGTCCGGGAGAAATAATAACTTGTGCCCACAAAATACAAAAGGCCAACACTTAATTACGATCCACTGTCCACATGCATCCTGTCTGAAGGCAATGGCATGTGAGCCGTGGGCCCAGGGCATGTGTGCATAGACTGAAATGCCTTTAGCTGGTTCGTTCCTCCGGAATTTTTGCTGTTACCAAAATACTTCCAATTCTACATGCAGAGATAATCCTTACAGTGAGCACTGGTCCGGTTTTTTAGATGGAGCACCACTAGTCCATGGCAGGAAATGACAGTAAATTTACGATTGTACAGTATATCATTTGAATGGAGACTAGCCACCATCTGTCAAACATTAGTATGTCGTGCGTTGAAAACATATAGGCAATCAAGAACAAACACTTGTGTAGACAATATACTTTGTTGTAAAATAAAACAACCTTCAGATTTTTATGTTTATGAACCCAAATGAAGAAGCTAATAATGTTCGTGTACAGAAGTTGCTTAACACGGGCCAACTCTGCTGGTGGCTCCTTTAGGAACCGGTCGCACATTAGGTCAGAAACAAAGAACGGTAAAGTTATCTACTCTTCACTAGGATGGGAGCTCCTTGTAGAACGAGTGGACGGGCCTTTTCATGCTTAAGAAGGCTTTTAGGAATGAACAGAAAGACTTGAAAAACGGACTGTTCTCAGGATACCGATACACGACCTAGAGTCCATTACCGCAAACTATTGAGAAACGTCTGCGAAGACTGTTTTTTACCCGGTTTAAGACAAGGTTTGAGGAGGACCGATAAACGGAAAATTCCCGACACAATACGTATCCGGTGCCACAGTGTAGCCCATGCACAAGTAGGTACACTTTCAGATAGATGTTGCTAGGTTGAATGAATGGACGTGTAGTACAGCTATCCCATGTCACAAGAACTCATTTCTTTTGGGGTGATAAACCCTCCTTGAGCAATTCCCCCAGTATCCATGCTTTCCCACTTGTCTTATGTTGCACATCCCGCTTGGCCCATTCCACTTTATTGGCAACACTTTGGTTCCCCCTATTTATCAGCAATCTACGGAGTCAAAAGTTTCCTTGCGATATTACAATACTACGGTGACCCTTGTGTTCGTTGCGTATGTGGGTTATCTGCCCCCACACAAAAGTTCTTATAGCATGTACGGATAAATAAGCCAGTTCGAAACTCATCTTGAAGACTCTTACAGAAAATTAATGTGAATGGATGTACCAGTCAACAGATGATCTTACTGTACAGTATGTTTGTCTACAGTTAGGTTGTGAGATGTAGTTCATCCATTCACACCGGCTTCTAATGCATTTGGCTGAAAAAGACTGCCGAAGATTCCTCGGATTACTGAACTGTATTTGAAGCTTTATACATATGTGTATACCATATCATGTCATATCATATCGTAGCATATCATATATTTATACTGTATCAAATCATATTATATGGTATCCTACAAATCTTGCGTGTATTCTTTTTTTAAATTCCAGTACAGCGGTGAAATCGAGATAACCCTGTATGATTACTACAACAATGCCATCGCATGTGCAAGTATGAACATGAGTACGATCGGTTGAACGGCGACAGTAATAAGAATAAAATCTGTTGTCTTCTGCTGTTGTGGTTTTCTGATCTGTGTTTAACCGCGCAGTTCTCATCAGCAGAGGTGCGGTTTGGTGTGTTTTGTCTTCCAAACAAACATATTCGGTGCTTCATGGTTCTTCTGCGTCTTCAACATGGCCGTATGTGGTGTTCCTTTTGTAGAACATAGTTTGTCTATAGTTGTATGTTTTTGTGTCAACAACATTACTTTTGCAGTTCCCCCGGAAATTTTTGGTGGAAAATAAAGAAGCCTGTTCCTCATTTGGCATAGTGCGCAGGTCTTGTTGGGATTTCAGAGGAAAGCAGTGCAACTGGATTGGGCAGTTGGTCATGTTTTCAAAAATGCTGTGCCTTGTATACAACTAGGCAGCTATATGGACACTTCAGGTGAAAATTCGTTGCAAAGTTGAGTGGTAGATACAGGAAGCTAAAAAGCATCTGCATTATTACCGTGGTTTTGTCCATGATGAGCGGAACTACCGTAAGCTGGAAAATTTATTTTGGGTCATTGACTGAAGAAAATACATTCACTACGCGTTCCACATGTTGAATATTTTTATCGAGAGGCCACAGGAAGTTTCTGTTAAAATTGCCCGTAAGACATTTGGAATTCGGAGATCAGATGTGTGGGAATTGGTTTTGCTAACAGAAGCTCAAAACAACTGATTAGGCTAGTTTATTCAAAGGACTTCAAATTTCACAAGGTCTGATTGGTGTCCCATCTTTCAGTATATGATTGACCACTAAACAAATCCTCTTGAACAAGAGGCCATATCGACCGACTGCTCCATCTACCTACATACCTACTTACCCATCTATTTACCTATCTACCTATCTATCTATCTATCCACAAGTCTGTCATTCAATCCATCTATCTATGTGTCCATCACATTTTGGTTCCTCAGTGAGCCACTTATAGGAACAGTTCACTTATTTAATCTGGGAGAAGGTCTTTAGCCACGAGTGCTTTCGGAACCCCTGGCTTATCTTAAACTGTGAGTTACCCTTGACTCACGTTGTTAAATTACGAATAAACTTGACACATATATGTGTCCTTCAAAACCTTATGTTCTGTTTTGAAATACAAAATATGGTTTCTCAAGGCGAACAGTCATCGTGGGATCCAAAGGCCCATATATATGGGCCAACGCGTAACAACCATACCAAGTATTGCGTAACATTTTACACAATCCTTTTACGTGTTTGCCCGTTTCTTCTTCTGCCCTTTTATCTTTGCATCTTCATTGAAAGTGCTTTACTAGATATGAACTAGATAGATATGAACTTAGATATGAACTGCAGCCACTTTGTTTTTCCCGCGTTTGGATCAGCAGAATAACCGAATTGCGTTTATTCAGCTGAAGAAAGTTACCTGGAAACCCGTCTAAACATGGGATTCTTTAATCATGCCGCAGCGTAATCAAGTATGCTCCACCTGCTATCAACCTTAATAAAGTGGTATCATGCAACTTTGAATAGCATCCGAGTTTCAAAGCTATTCATGCGTGCGTCCTCATTTCTCCAAAATGTGCGTATCGTTTCACACAGCAATAGCATAAAATTACTTAAAGACCGCCAATGTCATGTTAAGACGTCTGACTCTGCTAAGATAAGGTATTCAGTCTGAGATGCTGTCCTGAGGCCATGCGTCTACTCACCACAAAATACCGGAGCGAGGTGGTCGTTTTTCACACGGATGTGCACACGTGGATGGACACCTCAGTTAGCGCGCCATTTTGAGGGTGTTTAACAAAATATCCTGAGAGGACATTTTCAAATATCCCGACTTATTTTATTTGAAGTTCAGCTGTCAGCCACTACTAGCTCATGGGTTTTACCTAACAAAGACCTGGAGTCGTAATGTGCGTTCCGGGACACACGTTAGCTATGCGCATACTGTGGTTATATTGCTTTCAGATGCTACCGTAAACATTCCTGTCTTTTTGCTTACAAATTAATGTCAGCTGAGAGGCGTTCCAATACGTTTATGCCTTTGGGGATTGGAGACATACATATTCTCGCTACATGATCGTCTGAAGATCCGGTCGATAACAGCCTAATTCGTAGTCATCCCAATGAGTTGTTATGTGAGGACTGCCCTTAACTATAATTTGAACTGAGATTAAAATAGTCTGAGAAGTCCGAATCAAACACCACCGAACCCAGGATTTTATGCAGAACTTATTGTTTTCCACAGCAAAAACAGGCTAAGATACCATTGGTCTCTGAGTTAACCTCGGTTGTCTAGCTCATCAGTGAAGCTCAGGTACCTTATGCAAGCAAGGGGTTTAGAACCAACACTTACGTTCCCTTATCACTCAAAAAATGTGATTATTAGCCGAATATAGTAAAACTTAGCCCGTATTTAGTGGACATTCCCGTTATTAGATTTCTGGTCTTCATTTATTTTTACACTTTTGGAAACCATACCATTTAAACTTGAACCTACCATTACCTTAAATGGTAACCGCTTGGACATTGACAAAGCCTCCTAATCAGAAAATGGCCATGCAAAAGCAAAGTAATCTAAAGATTGTTCCAAAGTCAGTGTAGGTTCATCGATTTGAAACCGGAATCCCATCAGCTACTATGGGCGAAAGAGAAGGCAGATTTCTGAAGTTGGTAACCCTCAAGGTTTCTGTTTATTTCCTGAAAATAGCCACAATTCCACAAGACATCATTAGAGTGATTACATAAAGCCTATTACATAAATACTTATCACTAGCATATGGGATGAACGGAGATTACGCCGTCCCACAGAATAGATGAGCTTACACTTACACAACCTCTCCGTCCTCATTATGATTTTCAGTATTGTGACGTTCTTGTCGACAACTTTATTGTGTCTTCTCTTGAGTTGGCTGTGGTGGGAAAGATGTAAAGCTCGGAAATTCCAATGAGCACTTTGGTGAGGGTGCTTCTTATTGAGTGGTACTGGTTGGAACTGATTAGTGGGGTTACCCAGAGTAGGTTAAGCAGTATTGAAGTTCAAGGTCCCTGTTAACCACAACGTGCTGCCCTGACAGAACTTTCCTCCGATCAGGTAGACGACAACTACTATTCTTGCTCGTTTGTGCAATCAAGATGCATGTATCTCTTGAGTTTGTCATCAGCTGAGTAGCGCATGTTGCTTCCAGTCCACCAAACTTTTATAAGAAGCTAGTTGCTACAGTAGCTCCCTCGACATTCAACGAGTACGATCCAGCCAGACTACACCTCAATATTTAGTAGGTCTTCGGGGGCATATGTGTCCTGTTACCCTGCGCGCTTTTGCACTCGATCTCTAAAGTTAAATATCACCTAACTGGCGGCGGCAGTTATGGTAACAGAAAAAGAACTAGCGCTAACATTTCTTCAAATGTGCTGTTGTACAGATTGCTCATAAGCGCTGAAACCCCAGACACTGAAGGATGGCCTGGCCCATTTCGATCCCGAAATCAATTAGGACACAAAGTAAGTGCCGCGAAAATGCAGTGGTTTGGTTTGTCCTATAGATGGCTTAGTCTTCAGCATGAGCACAGGTGTATACAAAACTTCCAAACTCGTTCAACATGTCAGTGGTTGAAATGGGAAAGCCTGTTGAGCAGATGATCACGATTTTGTCGACTCAGTTCCACCGAAGTTTTTTTACATTTTAGGTCTAGGGAGTATATATCAAAACACCGTCTCATGATGATGAACACTGCAACTTCCTACTAGACGTCGACCAGCAAGCCTTCCAGAGTAAACTTTACTCAAATTAATTTAGAGTGTTTATTACTACATTGTCAACAAGGAAACTGATAGAGGATGAACTTTGTGCTTTTTGTTGACTACCACTTAGCGTAGAGGACATTATAGAATATCGTTGTTGACGGAAAACTACCACACACTGATCCGGACACAATGTGCTGGTTGTACACAAACTCTAACAGAGAGTAGATTCTGCGCTACTTCACTACTGATGCTCACTTCATACTGCGATGCATGTAGTTTAAAAATGCTGGAAGAGAGAAACAGCCTACCTCCATATCCAAATGTACAAGGAGAACTTCAAAATCTGCTCCCTTTTCAATGTATTAAACTCAAAACAAACAAATAAGGGAAATGAGATACCCATAAGCTTGTTCCTGCAAACTAATGCGGTGACCATCACCACTTTACTTTCAGGTACCCAAAAGCACCGCTTCCTTTGAAAAGATAAGTTTCTCTGGATTGAAGTGGCAGTTTAATTAAATTTAGGTAACATCAGACAATTGTCTGAACTCATAGTTGTGACTGGTCAGTATGCCTAAACGGATGGTAGTACAGCCAAAACGAACAATGTAAAGGCTTCTGGAGAAAAACATCCCAGAAAGCTGAAAGCATGGGGTTGACGCTATTGATTTCGTCATTCCTAATACACGAGGCCTGTTTTTTCAAAATGTTGACTATTTAAATGGCATTCAGATGAACAGCAACGAACAATCGAGCGATCCAACTTGTGTGACACTAGACGTTTACCTGATTCATGTCTGCTGGAAGCGGGTAAGTCAATTCAGTGATTTGAAAATCCTACCTGATTCATGTCTGCTGGAAGCGGGTACGCCAATTCAGTGATTTGAAAATCAGATAGGATTCGGACAATGGCATCGCGTAGTAAACCCTCGGCATTATATAACCAAAACCTGAAATATGTTTATACGGACAGCACTGTAGGCGATGTAAGAGACATCGAATAACAAGGTCAGAAAATAGTCAAGGCGACACAGTAAACTTTTGTTCAACATGTTCATAGTAGTATAACGTTGACAAACAAACCAACGTTGGAAGCATGGCTTGGAGCCTATTTTATCAATAACAGTTGCCTCCGCAAACTTTAACACATACGACTCTATGTGGCGAAGTAATCCTATGGAAGATGACGCTAAGTAGACAGGGTGACGTATCAACACTAGATGTGGACAGGCTGATTTTGTACTCAGAATGGGACATATTCCCCCAGCCAAGTGGCTTCCTCTGCAGTCACACGTAAATTACTACACACAAGCCCAACTGGGGCCAATCGGTTTCCCTCTCTTGTAGAATGCTTGGGTCCTGCTAATCAATTGCAGTTCCGTCCCCTTATGTTTCGTTTAGCGATGTAGGTGTACCTACGTCAGTTCAGTCGATGAGGCTGTTTCCTAAGAAATGGAACCTCAAGTAAGTAGGGATTCTTGGCCGCTATTTCATGCTTAGATGATTATGTTCTCACTCCGCAGAGTGATAGACAGTATTGTGTATCCATCCTCTTCTTGGTTTTTAGTCAATAGTTCCAGTTCACATTCGATACAGTCCAACTTTCCGACTCTAGCTGCTTTATTAAGCAATGTCCACGCGACGTCTTGTTTCTGCTAAAATGGAGTGAAACTAGACAATTATCCTGGGTAGTTCCCGAAGGCATTGGTTTTAACCGCCTTTGTATGTGAGCAAGATATAAACAGGGTACAGTTTTCAACCTGCTACCTATATGTCACTAACAGGTTAGGATGAATGTAACCCAAAAAACCCAACTAAGTACCACCTAGCGCATGTCACAACACGAATATTATTAGTGTATCGTTTGTAATAGGTCAAGGTTGAGAAATACTGAGTTGAGCGTTCTGCCGTCAGGATCGTTCGGCCGACAGCTTACACCGACACGTCAGCTGGTGTACCAGGTGTACTCTTTCACCACCTTCCTTTGCCACAGAGTGTTGTTTTCGTTTCCGGAGTTTCCGGAGGCTCAGTCCGTGCTTTCCGAAGGGTGGCTAATAAAATTACTGCAGATATGTTGAACAAAAGCTGACTGTGTCTTCTTGACCTTCATTCTGGCTGTGTTATCCGGTGTCTCTTACGCTGCCTACAATGCTGTCCAGATAAAAACGATTCGCAGCTTGTTGGTTATCCTATAGTTGGGGTTTAATTCTAAATGCTTTCACTTACAAATGTCCCCTAAATAACGAATTTGACAGCCACGAGCGTCCAAATTGTTCTCAACTCGATTGAGACTAATGGCCAAATACTGCTCTGCGAAAAGAAGAATCCGCTGTATACAGTGGCCTGAGGAGTCAGACCTTCATGCCTTACTCCCGGTACCCTCGAACCAGGTCAGCTCCCCATTGTAGTACGCGTCATAACCTAAAGTAAAAGGCTTGGGGTGGTGTCCTTGAATTAGATCCGCACTCCCATTACACTCATTTGAGAAGCTTCATGTGCAGAAAGCTTCCGAACTGCTGATCGCGGTCCAAAGGTTCTCAGCCTAGCCAACATAAACCCGTGAGGATCCTTACCAAAAGTAGTTTTGAATTCGGTACCCATCACATCCAGTCGACTTTGGGTTGAAATCATCCATTTTTTTCTTCACCAGACAAAGTTTGTTATGATGTAAATGGAATTTTCGAAAGTCACTCTGTTTCGGTACCCAAAAAGTATGCTTTCTGCATTGGACCCGGCTACTCTCAACGCCACTATGCCTCCAGCGGAATTTAGGCCGACATGGTGTAGATTTTTGTATTTAGATTTGTGTTCATCATCAAACACTGATTGTTTTATTATTCAGTCATCGGAAACAGGCTGTTGATTGCTATGGAAATTAACACAACCGTCCGTTTTTACCAGAACAAAGACTTTGATGGTATACGGTTTTGGTACGCCTGGATTTGGACGGAATTCACGTCCTGATTATTGCGGGCTTCCGTGCTTCTTTCAGCATCAAGTTCTAGTAAGTTCAAGTTCTCAGTTCTAGTAATGGTTGAGCAGGAGAAACCAATGGTGCTGACACGGCTTAGAGAAGTAAGGATACTTCTGCGATATAATATCGGGTCACCTCAAACCGGAGTCCTGCAACTCACTTGATAGGCCAATGTGAAGTGGTATTCCGGAAACCTTCTTTTTCAGCTGTCAAACATATAAAAAGTCTATTCGGTGCCGGTTTTAAACACTTGAGCAGCTTTTTTTCACGCATTTGAGCAGTGTGACACTCAAACGCGACGCACCGATTTCAAGGTGTTTTACGCTGAGTGCAGTACGCCGACAACTCTGTCCTCTTTAACTAATCCCACAACTGACGCCTGAATTTCATCAGCTGACAGGGCCTTGTCTCAATTTACGAGGGGCTTCAGGAACATTTCTTACAGTGGGTGAAGGAAATTTGTTTTCCTGATGGGCAGTTTCGCCGATCTCCGGATAGAAACCACATATCCGCGTTCCATTTTTCGAGGAACCCACGGGACAAAATTTTCTTTAGTCAGCATAGTCTGCCTTCACTGAATAGGATGGACGCAGCCGATCTCGACATAGAGTAAAAAAAAGACCGAATAATCAAGATGGCTAAAAGGTTTGGCTTTTTTCTTGTTGTTATTGTCATACATTACAGAGACAAGAAACAGACCAGGGTCTTCCTTGATTGGATATCATTTTCAGAATTCAAACCGAGTTTCGCGTCCCAATCAGGTGTTGCAATGTTTTTGGGGGACAGCTCTGCGTAAAGTGATCGTTCAATGGTTCTGAATTTCCCACTGTTCTTTAGTGAAGTTGATATTCAAACATCTAAAAGGCCGGGTAAGTTGCAATTTTTGACCAATTGTCTGAGGAGTTTCAGTACAGCAAAAGTGAAGATACAGTTCGTCAATAGCCTAATACTTAAAAACAGTCGCCGTATAGTTATCTGCTCACATTGTCTTAACCGAGTAGATAATGCGGTGGTTTTATACCACCTGTCACACCATACATTATTTTAACCTCTAACTTACTGTCCTATCTGTCTGGTGAGGCGCGGCTCTGAATGATCTGTAAAGTTGTGTTGTTTCGGTTGATGCTTACACTGGAAAATTAATACTGTATTATAGCCAGTTATCGATTCACTGGAAACACTGGAGACGAAAGACCTAGTTCTCCGAGATGTTCTAGATGCCGCAAGAATTTAATTAAAGTTCTTTACGCAAATCTGAAAGTGTCAGTCAAGGCTTGATCATTTGCTTGTTGATGTGAAAACCTGGTGTTGGTAGGGAACTAAAACAATTTCGTTTTGGAAATGTCAGCTAGTTGCCACGGCATTATGCTGGACTACCAAAAATATCATTGAAGCCTTGCCCATAGAAACTGTTTGTGCACGCTGAAATGTAAGTCAATGGAAACCTTAAATAATACTGATTGGTACTCAGTGACTGGGCTTCTGTGGAAAGATCCAAGCAGGAGGAACCAGCATTCGGTTGCTGCGGCGAGTTTACAACACGCCTTGACGGATTTATCGCGCGTAACAGTATACGGCGTTTATTGCGCATTACGAACAGGTCAGCGAGGAATAAAGTTATGGCTAAGACCAATTTGAACGTAAACGTAGCCTTCGTTATAATCTTTTTGGCGTTCGTGAGATGCGTGCTGCGGATGGTAGCCACAAAGGTGGAACAGCAAGGTACAGATTGACCTCGTATCATCAATAGCTAAGATCCATCAATCACATGGTGAAAGCTGAAGATCAGATAAGAACCCGACAACTACTCATCTAGCGGCTGATGGCTGAGAATTAAGGTAAGGATTCCTCATTTTTTTTATGTCCGTCCATTGCCATAATTTAACAAAAACAGTAGACATGATTTTGCGTTAAAATTCCGCTTATGAATGCTTCCAAGCAAGAGTCCGAAGTATTTAACGGAATAAAGCCAATTGTGTTTGCTCCATTATTGAAAATTGCCACATAATTACCATTGAATGCATAAGTCGTATCATTCACTCGTCAGTAGTCTACTAACGAATTTTTCAGGAATCTGACCTTCCTGATAATAAGCGAAATATGGGCCATCAGAGATGAATATTACTATTTGTGAAAGATAAGCGAAATATGGGCCATCAAAAATTCATTGTGATTCTGCGCTCACATGTCATGTGTTAACCTTCATTTTAGAAACCTGTATGTTTAGCACGACACACCACCAAGTATTGTTCATTAGACTGGCAGGTTCATCCGCAAGAGAAAAACAGATGTAGATTCTTGCACACTGCACCTTTGGATAGGCTTCGAAAGTTCTGTGTCGTATGTTCGCATGTCGTATGTTAGCATGAAAAAGCTATTCTTACAGACAGAAGACACGAACCCATCGTTGCGTGGGAGTTGATAATGAGGTGTACCGACCATTCGTTGAAACGCCGGTTGACTGAGCGCACCTGTCAAAAAAGTCAAACAAACACAGGCTTGCTGACCTATAAACGGCACCGCTCAACGGAATCACCATAATGATAACCCAACACTGAGTGTATACCCATATGCATACAACTGTTCAAAGAACAACCACTAAGGCACGGTTCCGCTACACTACACAGTGACCTATTGCCGCCATCACTTTCCAGGGTAATGGAATGTTCACATCTAAATTGTCCAGCACAGTGAACCAACAAACGAGAACTGTTGATTGTCACAATAGAACAGCCAAATGAATTATGTCAAATGATTGTCGTAAACACAAGATACTCATCAAATTTTCCCCTGGATGCGTGTCACAATTATCAACCATGAAGCTTATGTTTGTGCGCCACAGTTGCACTAACAGTTATACGGTGGATGAACTATCTACAGAAGCAACAGACGTCGAATAACAACGATAAGTTTTCACATGTTGCTATTAGTAGGAAAATTATACGCTGATTTACAGCGGATTGCTCAAGATGGTGGAATGGAATATTTTAACCGAATTCAAGCATTTCCCCAAATATTCTTGGAACAGTATGCATGACCGGTTTCTCCTTCGTTGTACGAGGCTACAACTTGTATCTTCAATGTATTGGTATTCAAAACATCCTCATCAGATTGGTACCATCCAATGAGTTGCCCAGTTCAAACTCAATGTGGCCGAGACGATGTGAGTGACTGACAAGTGGCTAAAATCCCCTCCAGACACTGAGAAACTGCATACATAGGAAACAGTGGTAACATCCGTTCCGTGGTTATCTCACTGAAAGCACAAAATACCGGCACACCACCTCCAACACTGTCATGTACCCTACCGAGGTTCGTATCCAATCACGTGGCGCTCATCCTGCTGGTGTTTCCCAGCAAGCACGAACCAGCCATACGACATTTCTCAGTTTTTGGCACAGAAAGACTGGCATCCACGTGATACTATTTTAACCAGGACGTCAAGCTACTTACAAAATATCAGTAAGTTTCTCCGGAAAAAGGACAATCCTGTACGGCGCACGGACCATTCTTCTGAGAAACCAGTCAACACCAGATTGCACGGCGTGAACTGCTCGTAATTTAACGGACGGGTCACCACGATACTGTAGTTGGACACACCATCATTATCGCTAAAATGCCAGGCCACCAGTTAAAACGGCAGAATATAATGGGAAAAAGTCTCACATACTTCGTCTTAAGAAGTTCTCACTCGAGTGGCCAGTCAACACCAGATTGCACGGCGTGAACTGCTCGTAATTTAACGGACGGGTCACCACGATACTGTAGTTGGACACACCATCATTATCGCTAAAATGCCAGGCCACCAGTTAAAACGGCAGAATATAATGGGAAAAAGTCTCACATACTTCGTCTTAAGAAGTTCTCACTCGAGTGGCCAGTCAACACCAGATTGCACGGCGTGAACTGCTCGTAATTTAACGGACGGGTCACCACGATACTGTAGTTGGACACACCATCATTATCGCTAAAATGCCAGGCCACCAGTTAAAACGGCAGAATATAATGGGAAAAAGTCTCACATACTTCGTCTTAAGAAGTTCTCACTCGAGTGGCCAGTCAACACCAGATCACGTGACGCAAAACATGCGGATGAAAAGTGGAGGTGCAATATCCCGTCTACGCTCGAGTTTATCGCACTACCGATCAGTCACCTGTGGCCGAATGATATGGTGTTCGGCTGACAACCGGAATTTCTCAAGTTTGAACTTTTCCAAGAATTTGCAAGATGCACATTGCTGATGATTCCCATCGGGAATCGAACAGCCATAAAATGCTTCTCGACTGTTCGGTTTAACTTTATTTGAGGACGAAATTTCTTTGGAGACATATGCAATCAAGCGTATGTCTGTCGTGTGCATACCGTCCCCACATGATATTCTCCCAAAATTGTGATGATAAGATAAAATGTGAATTGACCACAAATATGACAGTGAAAAAAACAAGAACAAAACATTTCCATACATGAATCACACTCATCACCAGTGGTTATCACCTGACTAGCAGCATTGTAAACAGATCACCATTCCTATACATAACTATATCACAGCCAACGGACTCAAACCGCGCCGGCAACATTGATGACCATGACGTCGGTTTACACGCTCCTGTGTTTGATATGCACTTCACTTCCTGCTGTATATTACACAATGCAGACCGCTGAATGGTACAGAAAAAATGTTTCTTATTAGAGAATAGGTGTTCTTGTGATCAGCCAGTTTGACATGACACAGGCAATGTTTTCCGAGATGGGAGATTATTCTTGTTTTCAGTCCTCGGGATACAGAATGCCTACAATTATGCCCCAATTTCTACACAACAAAATAAACTAGCTACTAGTATGAAGTTGGTTGCTGGCGAGCCCGGTCGTTTATATAGAAAAGTTAAGTGGCGCCGCTAAGAGAACTATTGTTGACTTTTTGTACGAAAACTAGGTGAATATATTAGTGCACAGTTGATGATAGCCATAATATGATTCAGAAGGTATATATGCACTAATAACAGTCTTTACTATGGTTGACAGTGGTGAGTTGCAACACGTATAAGAATAAATACAATGCGGAATGTGGAACAAGACAAAATGGGAACTTATCAGTTGTGAGAGTCGCTTGGTGAAAGTCCGGACGGCGGTAACGTGTTTTCTCCGCAGCATAGTTGCTACACGTGTTCCATAATTGTCCGTGGACTTGTGAAGAGTGGTTGACCTCCTGCTCCCTGCGCGCGCGCGAGTCTGTGTGTCTTGACTGTGCTCGGCTTTCCTATATGTAGGCGCGTTTGCGTGTACGCGGGTGTCAGCACATGACTTGTTGCTACGCCTACTGGCCGGTGGAGACAGTCGATATGAGATGAGTCACCCTTGTGTGTCGCGATTTGTGAGTGTAGGGTAAAAAGCGAGTCTCATGATCTAGGGGGCGATTGTGAGCTGTGTAGCCAAGTGAGTCACGATTGTGTAGCGTGGTTCGTGAGTGTAAAAAAAAAGACAGATCTCGTGATCTAGTGAGTGGCGATGGGCTGTACAGTCACGTATGTTGGTGAAGGGGCCGCTACAAATACTCGTAATTATTTTTTCTCAAAAGGGAATACCCTCCCTGGTCAGTGGCGCTGCTTTCGAGCATGACGCCTATATTTCTACATGAATGGCAGCTTGAATAAATTAGTACAGGACGCCAGAGTAAAAGACTAACAATAAAAACTTCCCGCAGGTTGTTGAGAACAACAAAACAGCACTAAAAGGGAGCGCGAAGTATATCACAATCGATTTCGTTGACACGGTTTAAAATAGTTTTCTGCCAGAAATCCTTTCGGGCATTACCTTAGAAAACCACAGCCGATTTGGTACCCAGAATAGGATACCTCACAAACGATTTGCCACTGAAGTAAAACCAGTACTACCGTTACTTTCTGGCTTGTCCGATGCAACTGTGACCAGTGTCAATATTCCTGGCATCGAATCGCATACGGAGAATCTCATCCGTGCACATAACTGGATTTTTCGTAGCCAGATGCCTTTGAGATGGTCGGGTGATGGCTGCATTAAATAGACTCTGGTTTGATATGAATACATCACTGATTTCAGAACCAGTAATGGAGTAAACTTCATCATGATCCTTTCCAGTGCATTGGGTGAAGGATTAGCATCGGTTGGAGAACAAAACTTTCCATCATAAACTAGAAATTCAGCTGAGTCTCCAGCAAAGCCAACTTTGTTTGCAGATGAGTGTGTTTCACTAAAACCATTCTGAATTTGGGTGATCATCTCGAGTTTCGGTATTCAGTAAGGGAGGCAAACAAATAAACTTAAGCAGATAATGCTTCGCATGAGTAAACAAAAATGCGAAGACATCTATCTTTCTCATGCTCTTCAACACGCTATTGCGCCCACAGGTGTTTTTACCTGGTGCTGCAAGGTTCTTCAAACGCACTTTTTGCGTTGAAAACTGATGTGTAGAATCAACAACTTTTTTGATTCTGTTAAAATTGGCTTTGGCACAAATAGATCAAATAAATACAAGGGTCATCTTAGACACAGTTACAAAACCGATATCATTAGAAACTCTTCTCTTAGGTAACAAGGGTTGACCCAATTTGGGTTTCTAGTGTAAAAATACCACTCTTACATCTGAATTGTTCGAAAACCAACGGAAGGAGCATAACGGTGCCTGATGGTCCACCTCAGTTCTTACACCTTAACCGAGCCTTAGCTTGCGTAAAACACTGTACAAGATTGCGTCGTCAATCGGGTTGAGTGTCCAATCCCGTGTCTCGTATATTTCAGTGGCTCAGATTGTTGGAGTATTATTGTGGAGCAAAACTGTCCAACAATTAGATAGAGTATGGTAAATGTCTACTGTCCACGCTAGAGAGAACTATTAAGTTATTTTATCAATAAACTTCACTGTTTTTGAGCATAGTGTCCATACTTGTAGACGATAGTTGTTCAGTGAACGTTCTGCATTCTGCGTCAAAGCGAAAGGCCAACACTTAGGGTTTAGAGGTGTTACCTTCGACAACAATGGTAATGTGCGACAGTGTGCGACATAATGCACATGACGAGTGAGAAGTAAACCTAACTGTAGTTCAGCCTGCCAGCAGATTGCTAAAGACATAATACCAGCTGAGTATGCTAACAGTAAAGCTAAGGAGAAGTGTAATTCGAGGTTTACGTAAGAACAATTAATTTTTAAGGCCTAAGGTGCATCGGGTAAGGTGGGACCAGAAGTTGGGTTTGATAGTGAGTTTTCATCATTCCTATCGATAATCGATAACACCGTTCATGAAGGAAAACTCGTAACTGTGTGATCGGAGCCCGAGAATCTGAGCCACATGAGCGCTTTCATCTTCATCGAGATCTCACAAGTGAACTTAGAGGATCGGACACGTGAACCTTTCATTAAACGTTTTAGCTTGTTACTTGAAGACCGCGCGACGCCAACCGGAAATAACGCCTTTAGATTCTACACGTTTAGCATGCATGTTATTATTTGACACGATGAGTTCATCGAAGTTCTCAGGGAACACACGCATTGACTACTTCCCACTTAAATGCCAAGCTTTTGCCGGAAGAAGGCGAAGACCCTCTGATTCTGCTACAGAATTTGTTGAATGATATTCTTTCAGCTTTTATTTGCCAGACAACCTTGAGAGAAGTAAGTAGACTTAAAATGCCACGAAAAAAGGGAAAAAGAACTATAGGTAATGCGTAAGATGCCCTATACAGAGATGTTTCAATCGCAACTCGTCTAGTATGGTGTCAAATCAAATAATGAGGAATGCATACGGACAAAGGTTCGGAGTTAATGTCATGTTTAGCGAGTAGAAGTACGTAGTAAACGGTTTACGTGATTCGATGTTATCGAAAGACTCCCGGAGAGATCGTATACAATGTCCTGGAAGAAAATACGAACTGACAAGATTAAAAGACACCGGCATCAAATGTGGATGACGAATCGTAAGTCTCACTATTATTCAACAAAAATTCATTCAGGTAGTTAAATGACAGGAATGACAGGAATGCTGCTGTAAAACCCACATGATAACTATCATGTTACCCGCATTGCCACCTTTCATAGTTTCTTTCTTGAATGTCTGGAGTCGTTTAAGTTCTTCTGTTTTGTCCGTGTCAAGATGCCCCAATTTCCGGATCATGAACCTTCATTCGCAGGCATAGACTAGCTGAACGTTAGTAGGTGATCTGGTGTCAACAATTACTGGCTGGCCGTCCGTGGTTTCTTTGAAAAAGACGAGGTGGACGAGAATAAACGTTCATTTGAACACTCCACACAGCCGACTTTTGATGAGGTGTGACATGTTATTACCTCTTGCGAAGTCTAGAATTACATCATGCTTTTTTTCGTTTCTAATGCTTTACAGTACATCCAAATAAGTAGCCGTTTGCAAGTAAAGCGTAGTTGGTAAGCATGCTTTGTGCTTTCCGTCAGGAGTTTGCACAGTTCTCACCAGTGCGAACTTTCACCAGCTCAGCGTAAGGCTTTGAATTGGAGCCGTTTTCAGCTTTCCATTTATTACTCCAGGTAACAAACCATCCTGTCTGAGGTATTTAGAAGGATGACAGCACGACACTTGTATAATGCATGATCGTTCGGCAGACAGGAGCAATAGAATTGCATACACCGAAAAATTCTCGAAAACCATAAACTGCCAGAAGCGGATTTGTACAGAAAATCAGCATCTGTTGGTACCTTCAAGAAATCCCAACTGAATTTATTCATTACTATTTCAAAGAAATTTAATTATTGGCGCGCAAGTTATATTCGATAGTATTCATTTTTGGTAGTCGTTTGGCTGGACTTTGATGTTCCTGCAATTTTGTCTTCACTTCACTTCCCGAAGTGACTGGACCCGCCGTCATGAAGCAAAGGGACCCCACCGTGGTGTGACCGTTTGTGTGGCTCTGTGACCCACTGAGCTCTACTGGGAGTATCCCAGCCCACGTACAACCATGAACAACAATTCTCGTGGCTATTAGCTACCAGGCATTTTGATCCAACAGCTGGAGTAGGACCCTAGACGTTGAACCTGACACACCCGATGGCCTCGGAGGTTTATGACTGCATGTGTTCTCTCAAGCATCACCGACCTCCTGGTCCGGATGGACTACCACCCGCATTGTTCAAAGATGAGAGTAAAATCCTCAGTCAGCGTTTGTCTGATCTATTTGCCTGCATCTGCGGAAGAGGAATTTCCCGAAAAAATGTAGAAGACCGGTAGTAGTACCCAGTAGTCGGAAATCACGAGGGGGTCGCCTTGACTCCAAACGAAACGAGACACTCAGCATTTCCTTTGATGCGTAATGGTGAAGAGAAGAAGCATTTGCTACGGAGTTGTTTGTTAGAAAACACCAACTGAACAGTTACAGACCATTGAATAGGAAAGCACGACACTCATGTGCATCTTGTTTATAAAATTGAATATCCGTCTTCATCTTGAACGCGTCTTTCTGATCATTCCTGGACATTCATTGGCCATCGCTCAAATACAGACGAATGTTACAACGCAATTTCACAGATTCCGTAATAAATTCCACTTTCCAATAGAGGCAAAGCGAAATTACGAGAAAACACACTAGTCGCATGCCTCCTTAGTAGTATTCACCGTTACAATGTTAGTTCGTCCAGCACTAACTCGAGGGCAGCAAGCGGGTTTCCGGCCTGGTAGCGGTAGCTTTGACCAACGCGTTATTACTATTCGAGTTTACAACCCACGATCTCCAGACTAGCAGTTTGAGCACCTATCCACTAGACCAGGAGTAACTGATCATCTGCGTGGTGTTACCTGTTAGTTTGTATACTCCTGTGCGCTCATTGTTACCCTGTAATGCAATATTGCACTCGAATTGGGACGAATTCGCACCGATGAGTGCAAATAATCCCATTCACGCAAATTCAGCGAGTAACTTTTGTCCAACACCGGGCTATACAACGTAGGCATAAACAGCAAATTAAATGAGGCATTTACAACTATTAGACTATTCCTCGATTAACGTCCAGCCAGATTATTACCAGATGCTTGAGGGAAGGTGAATTATCGAAATAGCACGAATTAGAAATTGAAACAGTCAGATATAAAGCTACCAGGAATCCAGTTATGTGCACGGATGAGATTCTCCGTATGTGATTCGATGCCAGGAATATTGACACTGGTCACAGTTGCATCGGACAAGCCAGAAAGTAACGGTAGTACTGGTTTTACTTCAGTGGCAAATCGTTTGTGAGGTATCCTATTCTGGGTACCAAATCGGCTGTGGTTTTCTAAGGTAATGCCCGAAAGGATTTCTGGCAGAAAACTATTTTAAACCGTGTCAACGAAATCGATTGTGATATACTTCGCGCTCCCTTTTAGTGCTGTTTTGTTGTTCTCAACAACCTGCGGGAAGTTTTTATTGTTAGTCTTTTACTCTGGCGTCCTGTACTAATTTATTCAAGCTGCCATTCATGTAGAAATATAGGCGTCATGCTCGAAAGCAGCGCCACTGACCAGGGAGGGTATTCCCTTTTGAGAAAAAATAATTACGAGTATTTGTAGCGGCCCCTTCACCAACATACGTGACTGTACAGCCCATCGCCACTCACTAGATCACGAGATCTGTCTTTTTTTTTACACTCACGAACCACGCTACACAATCGTGACTCACTTGGCTACACAGCTCACAATCGCCCCCTAGATCATGAGACTCGCTTTTTACCCTACACTCACAAATCGCGACACACAAGGGTGACTCATCTCATATCGACTGTCTCCACCGGCCAGTAGGCGTAGCAACAAGTCATGTGCTGACACCCGCGTACACGCAAACGCGCCTACATATAGGAAAGCCGAGCACAGTCAAGACACACAGACTCGCGCGCGCGCAGGGAGCAGGAGGTCAACCACTCTTCACAAGTCCACGGACAATATGGAACACGTGTAGCAACTATGCTGCGGAGAAAACACGTTACCTCCGTCCGGACTTTCACCAAGCGACTCTCACAACTGATAAGTTCCCATTTTGTCTTGTTCCACATTCCGCATTGTATTTATTCTTATACGTGTTGCAACTCACCACTGTCAACCATAGTAAAGACTGTTATTAGTGCATATATACCTTCTGAATCATATTATGGCTATCATCAACTGTGCACTAATATATTCACCTAGTTTTCGTACAAAAAGTCAACAATAGTTCTCTTAGCGGCGCCACTTAACTTTTCTATATAAACGACCGGGCTCGCCAGCAACCAACTTCATACTAGTAGCTAGTTTATTTTGTTGTGTAGAAATTGGGGCATAATTGTAGGCATTCTGTATCCCGAGGACTGAAAACAAGAATAATCTCCCATCTCGGAAAACATTGCCTGTGTCATGTCAAACTGGCTGATCACAAGAACACCTATTCTCTAATAAGAAACATTTTTTCTGTACCATTCAGCGGTCTGCATTGTGTAATATACAGCAGGAAGTGAAGTGCATATCAAACACAGGAGCGTGTAAACCGACGTCATGGTCATCAATGTTGCCGGCGCGGTTTGAGTCCGTTGGCTGTGATATAGTTATGTATAGGAATGGTGATCTGTTTACAATGCTGCTAGTCAGGTGATAACCACTGGTGATGAGTGTGATTCATGTATGGAAATGTTTTGTTCTTGTTTTTTTCACTGTCATATTTGTGGTCAATTCACATTTTATCTTATCATCACAATTTTGGGAGAATATCATGTGGGGACGGTATGCACACGACAGACATACGCTTGATTGCATATGTCTCCAAAGAAATTTCGTCCTCAAATAAAGTTAAACCGAACAGTCGAGAAGCATTTTATGGCTGTTCGATTCCCGATGGGAATCATCAGCAATGTGCATCTTGCAAATTCTTGGAAAAGTTCAAACTTGAGAAATTCCGGTTGTCAGCCGAACACCATATCATTCGGCCACAGGTGACTGATCGGTAGTGCGATAAACTCGAGCGTAGACGGGATATTGCACCTCCACTTTTCATCCGCATGTTTTGCGTCACGTGATCTGGTGTTGACTGGCCACTCGAGTGAGAACTTCTTAAGACGAAGTATGTGAGACTTTTTCCCATTATATTCTGCCGTTTTAACTGGTGGCCTGGCATTTTAGCGATAATGATGGTGTGTCCAACTACAGTATCGTGGTGACCCGTCCGTTAAATTACGAGCAGTTCACGCCGTGCAATCTGGTGTTGACTGGCCACTCGAGTGAGAACTTCTTAAGACGAAGTATGTGAGACTTTTTCCCATTATATTCTGCCGTTTTAACTGGTGGCCTGGCATTTTAGCGATAATGATGGTGTGTCCAACTACAGTATCGTGGTGACCCGTCCGTTAAATTACGAGCAGTTCACGCCGTGCAATCTGGTGTTGACTGGCCACTCGAGTGAGAACTTCTTAAGACGAAGTATGTGAGACTTTTTCCCATTATATTCTGCCGTTTTAACTGGTGGCCTGGCATTTTAGCGATAATGATGGTGTGTCCAACTACAGTATCGTGGTGACCCGTCCGTTAAATTACGAGCAGTTCACGCCGTGCAATCTGGTGTTGACTGGTTTCTCAGAAGAATGGTCCGTGCGCCGTACAGGATTGTCCTTTTTCCGGAGAAACTTACTGATATTTTGTAAGTAGCTTGACGTCCTGGTTAAAATAGTATCACGTGGATGCCAGTCTTTCTGTGCCAAAAACTGAGAAATGTCGTATGGCTGGTTCGTGCTTGCTGGGAAACACCAGCAGGATGAGCGCCACGTGATTGGATACGAACCTCGGTAGGGTACATGACAGTGTTGGAGGTGGTGTGCCGGTATTTTGTGCTTTCAGTGAGATAACCACGGAACGGATGTTACCACTGTTTCCTATGTATGCAGTTTCTCAGTGTCTGGAGGGGATTTTAGCCACTTGTCAGTCACTCACATCGTCTCGGCCACATTGAGTTTGAACTGGGCAACTCATTGGATGGTACCAATCTGATGAGGATGTTTTGAATACCAATACATTGAAGATACAAGTTGTAGCCTCGTACAACGAAGGAGAAACCGGTCATGCATACTGTTCCAAGAATATTTGGGGAAATGCTTGAATTCGGTTAAAATATTCCATTCCACCATCTTGAGCAATCCGCTGTAAATCAGCGTATAATTTTCCTACTAATAGCAACATGTGAAAACTTATCGTTGTTATTCGACGTCTGTTGCTTCTGTAGATAGTTCATCCACCGTATAACTGTTAGTGCAACTGTGGCGCACAAACATAAGCTTCATGGTTGATAATTGTGACACGCATCCAGGGGAAAATTTGATGAGTATCTTGTGTTTACGACAATCATTTGACATAATTCATTTGGCTGTTCTATTGTGACAATCAACAGTTCTCGTTTGTTGGTTCACTGTGCTGGACAATTTAGATGTGAACATTCCATTACCCTGGAAAGTGATGGCGGCAATAGGTCACTGTGTAGTGTAGCGGAACCGTGCCTTAGTGGTTGTTCTTTGAACAGTTGTATGCATATGGGTATACACTCAGTGTTGGGTTATCATTATGGTTATTCTGTTGAGCGATGCATTATCGCCGCTCTCCATATTCAGGCTTTCCAAATCATTTAGTCTTAAAATCGCTGGATAAGCGGACCAAAATTTAGAAGGTGCTGAGATGTTAATGGCTTATTCACCCTGGTAAGTCATCAATGTGAAACATACATTTATAGAGAATGTGTGTGGTAAGATCACTGAAAGCAGCGCGCGGTTGTGTGACCCAAGAATGCGGTGGGCTCAGTAGCATGCCAGTCGCGCCCTTTGAATCTGTGGCTTCCGTGCATCACTGACTGCTTCATTCAATGTTAAAAGTTTGTGACTAACCGTAAGTGATGCATTGCGATCAATTGAATGACCTGTTATCACGTGCTTGACAATTGATGGAGGCGGGTCTCGAGTGCATCTTTACTCTCCTTCTAGTAGACGTTTCATAAAGTTCGACACATCTTTGGAATATGCTCGACCATTTGCGGTGCGGGAAGCATCCGTGGTTGAGCTCATAAATCACACGAGTGGTAAAATTTTGGGCAAACGAGTCTCACTGATCTGTGCTGCCAGCGGTTGTCAGGAGTGTCAGGCAGCGGCTGGTATATAATCACTTTTGATAGCTAAGCGTAGAAATGCCTCTTCATCTAATCTGACCGAAACGGACTTGCCTTTGGGTTTCGCCTTTCTATGGATTCGTGTGAAACTCCCGGAAGGGTCTCTTTTATGAAATTCCATTGATTAGTTATTTCATCGCTGGCGTTTTTGTATCTTAACAATAAGTCTTTTGTCAGATCACGCTCGTAAGAAACCGGACAAAGCTGGAGGTATTAGGATATTGATAGCTGCAGGTTGTCTTACGGTAAATGGCTGGTCTTGTGGAGAAATTAGAAATTTATTTTGGTATAACATCCTTAAATGTCCGACTATCAGATATACAGGGAGGTTAAGATAAACGCTAATTAGAAGGAAAAACAAATAACAAACTAATGTTTTCGCCTGGAACTGAAGTAACATGACTTTGCAGAGGGTTCAGCGTGCAATTTTTCCACCTGTGGCCAAAAGTATACGATAATGGCAGCAGTCCAAAAGATTACCCATAGCACCCATCAGTTGGTTTATACAAAACAACTTCAAGTTAAAATAAACATTTACTGTAAAGAAAAGAAGTACATTTTTAAGTGAAACCAAGGATATGCATACAGATACGTGTTTCGTGTTCAGTATCATGCAGGCCACATAAAATCGAGTATCTCGCATGGCGGCACATTAGTGGACGGTGAAGCGACGTCAATAAATGACATTTAACTAGAACCTACTGAGATTTTCTCACCGTTGGACAAAGTTCAGAGGAGTCCTTCAGGCTATGAAGCGTTGAATGATTCTCAATCGACTGAAAAAAGCTAATTATTCAACAAGAATTGTACACATATCCAACATCGGTAGCTGGCACGATCCTCCTACGTTTCCTAAGGATCGTCAATATGTACTGCAGGCTGCATTCCGATACTTTGGAGAGGTGGGCGGTAGCAGCACCAGCTTATGCAATGGACGTGTTTCAAGCAACTCTAGAGTCAATGTATCATCTCAGTGTCCCTCTGACACTCAATCATGACAAGTGTTGCATACTACCATCAGGGGACGCCTCATCTCGTGGTATGTTCCACATTGGCGGTACTTTCTTCTTTCGTGCCCCAGTGCAATGAAACTTGTAAACTTACCTTAACGGTTCCGCTGGTTGACTTTAGTGGACTTATTATAAGTGTAATCACCACTCTCAATGTTTACTTATTGGCATAATTTGCTGTTGCGGAAATGGAGTTGAATCAATCATTAAACAGCAGTCCTTCCATAATTGGTGTGCTGGTGAATACCAATTGACATCCTACGTTCTCTTTACTTTAAAATCTGTTCGTTTGGGAGTAGATTAAGTTTACGGGTCCAGTAACGCTCCATTTCTATAATATATTGTTCACTGGAGAACAAGACGGATCGTACGGACCAAGTCCCTGCAAAATACCTTCCTTTCAATCACGATTCATCAAATATACTCAATTTGGTGGTGCATTCAATTTGAGTATATTTATGAATGCTCAACTGGATACTGAATTGCGGTCGTTTCCCGGATAACGTCAGCCATTATCTTTGACTTTAGTCTGCTGACAGACAAACAGACACTTAGTCTCCTGTTCCCAACAATCTTCCATCCTGGCTGTGAATACGTGCATGCTCAGGTGGTTCAAAATGAAAATCAAGCGCAATTCATAAGCATACTTGATCAGACATCCAGAGGCTGGCGAAGGAAACCCAACAATCGTCAGTAAGCCTATGCACATCCAGTCCTGTCTCAGGGTAGACTCGGCTCCAAATGCTCACTGTTATCAGGTAGACGCTTGGTATAGCACGGATAAAAATGCAGTTCAAAAGCAGCCTATTGTTCATCGTCACTGGCTAACAGTCACTCTGCGGTTACCAGCTCAGATGCTTACAATGCTGCAGATAGTGGAATAAAACACGCTGAAATTTTCCCTATTGCTGAACTTTAACCCTACCGTTGCATATTGTCCAGTCTGGATCCCCCTGGGATGACTTCTTATGATTAACAAGACATCAATGGAAAGAAAAATAAATGAAAAACTCACAGGAATAACCAAGAACTACGCATATAAAGCGTTCTCAACAAAGGAGTTTAGATGAAATCGATTAAATCTCGCCACGTTTGACCTGTAGTCAGTCAGAAACCACAAAGCAAGAAGCCTCCTATGACCCTAAAGACTGCTCGTTATCACACTTTATAAGTTCAGGCTTGACTGTAGGACATTCCTTACGGATCGCATGGCGACATTCGCCGCCACAGCAACACCAGATACTGGCATGATATATAATGGTTGCGCGGAGTTTGAGTGACTGACTCTAACATGGCAATTTCAGGTGTAGCAGTTTGTGGTCGAAACAGCTTGTTTTATTGTTGAACATGCAAGCTAGTAATTTCGTCAGCAGGCTGTGTCACTCCGCATTCTCCACCTTGCATTCTCTGCTACCAGACAGTAACTGCTCGTTCAAGAGTATATCACCTTCGTTTGGAACACTTAATCCGTGGTATGAGGCTGTCGAAACCCTCAAAAACCGTTTGTCGCATGCGACAAAATTGACATATTGCATATTCAGCAACGTCGCCTATCTTTGTAGACTATCGCCAACCGCGCTCGACCATTCTCTCTTAAGTAACCAGATGAAGACGTAAAAGTTTCGGGCTATACTGTTCAGTAAGGTTCAGTGAAGCGTTGAATGCCGGTAAAACGGAAATATAGTTAGCAGACCTCTCCTTGCAGGCTTTCCAACCATGGGCTATCCAGAACAGTTTGGGATTAGGAAATTGAAAGGGCATTATGTAGAATAGCGACAGCGAGATCTTTGGTACTGTGCGTAGAAATCAAAATGGCAAAAGCTGACCATTCCAGTGTGATGGTGGAAAACACAAGTACCGCAAACATCGGTGTCTGATTTGGCGCATCTGCAAGCGCAACCAAGCATAGTTTTTGAGTGACGGTGAATGGATGAAGCAGAACAAAAAACAAATTGAGGACTTAACATTTATACCAAATTTTTTCGCCACCTGAATTTCTCAAACATGACTAAAATGTCCTAATTACACTTCATCTAGCTTTTTGGACAAATTTACAAATAAAAATGAAGTGTTCCCGGCCTTTAATAGGCTTGTGGCAAGTTCCTCTTGTCAATGGCCAAGAGAACCACATCACAATGCTCAAACCTAGTCAAGAATCGCTGGAATGTGCACTCGGTGCTGGAACATATCGTTCATGAAACCCCATGTTTTGTCAGTTTCGAGTTAGCGAAACTTGTCAAAAGTACTTTCTTGACATAACTCGCGTATTATAAGGCAGCTTAAAACACTTCGACAACTCACTGCTTTCGCAGGTCTTGAGATTCATCTGTCAAGCTTCTGTTATGTAACCAAACTATATATATATATATTATATATGGTCAAATGTGTCCAGCTGGCAAAGTACACTTAGTTGCAGACTAATTTTCTGTCAGCGTGAGACTCAGATGAATCACTTCCAACCTTGATTTTTACTTCATCATGATTTTTTTCGTTTGACTGACCTGTGCTTATTCACAGCTAAAATACTAGCAGTATAAGCTATAATGAGTAGGACTCAACTTGCTGATACCTCTAGTGTGCTTGAGAAAAGTACTCATCTGTTTATTTTGATAAAAAGTGTACGAAGTTACAACGGCAATGGGATAATCTGTGGAGTTAGTTACTCCCATGTAGGCTTATGTGTCATCAGTTGTGGAAAGTACTCTACGACCTTTTTCTATTAGCTTGTCAGCAGTGTGTTTTGTTCTCTCATCTACTGGTTTGTATTCCGCCTATATTTGGGTCAAACAGGGCGAAAATCTCTAGACAAATTAGGTTTGCTTGGAGTACGATGAAGCAGAGTAATAAAAACGAGCGTTCAACCTCTGTGTGGCAAAGATGAATTTCCGGGCCCAATCAAACAAAAGAAGTATTTCTTGACGGAGCAATTTAAGGTAGGATTTCGTGATTAGGTAAAACAAAGAAGTGCGTATGGTTGTGCCTTGAGAAGCGAAAAGCACATCTTCCTTCCCTTTGGATGAAAGAACAGGATTAAGATTTTCAAAATAGAGACAGACAGTCAAATTGAAGTGGCCAATGCGGGAATACAGATCCAGGACATCAAAAGGGAAGTCCGTGATTTCAACCACTAGGCTGCCTGGGTTCACTACAAACAACTAGTCTCGAGACTATATAGACACCAGAAAGGAACAATATAGGGCATTCACCGTGAATTCGCCTAGTACCTCTGTGAAGTTAGACGCTACACAGTCCTTCCTAGGAGACAACTCTTTGAAATAATCTAACTCAAGACAGTAATGGGCAATGATGGTTTGCAACCTAGTAGCCTAAACCTCAAATCACAACGTTCTGTTTCCCGGTTTCTTTTCAGACGTCTGTAACAGATGCTTAGGGAGGCCTCGCTAAATTTTCTGAGACATAGTATGCTGTATACTCCAAAGCCACTATCTTAATAGCCTAATTACATGACCTTGTTGATGTACTGGCCAATAATGTCAGTCAGTTAACGGCTCTACGTTTCAGGCTCTTCCCATAGTTATATCCACGTACTGCTGTTGGCGCTATTTGTTCACGATGTGTCTGAAAACACAACTGTGCGTACTTCTCTGTTTTGCTTCGTCCCACAGAGGTCTAGACCCTTGGTTTTTTACTCTGCTTCATCAAGCTCTACAGATTTTCGGTCTGTTCGACCCTACTGGTTTGGGTGTAACTCCAACAGAGCATCCATTCTGTATATTACTCTGGATATATTTCTCTGAGTTCGACCTAATCAACTGACTTTCAGTTAATCTGACTGGGTGTTGCCAGCCAGACACATACTAGAAAGAAATGTAGTGCGTGCCTACCGTAGCAGGATATTTGCTGTTTTCTGAAGATATTCCTATATAAATCCATGCATAACTTTGAAATCCGGATGCTGTTCAAATTTCCATGATAGCATTTTATTAAATGTGACAGCATTTTGACCATACTTGATTACGCTGCGGCACGATTAAATAAATCCACATTTGGACGGTTTCCAAGTTGCTTCCTTCAGTCGGATAAATTCAGCGTGGTTATTCTGCTGATCTCAACGAGGAGAAACACAAAAATCGGACAGTTTAGGTCAACCTCGCCCGGTTTCTAAGTTACATTTGTTAGTACGTCCATATACGTGATTACAAAGTGAAGACCAACCAGTTTACCTTTGAATGTCATTCAAATATTTAGGGTAACAATGTGCCATATTGATTATAGCAAATGTTTTTTGGTTAAGTCCCACAGTGGATGAAAGTTTCTAGCGATAGATAGAGAGAGATGGACAGGTGGGCAGATGGATAGGTAGATAGATAGGTAGATAGATAGATAGATAGACAAATAGGTAGACAGACAAATAAGCAGAAAGTTAGGTAAAAATAGAGCAATCGCATGTGCGTTTCTTGATAATGCCTTAGCTTAGCAATTTATCCGCATTTTATCGCACATTTTGAGCGAAGTTACTTGACTCCTACATGCCCCTCATAAAGAAGAACGTTTGAAGTTCATTTTGAAGTTGTTTTTGAGATGACCTGCGTACCACCACTTAATGGATAGGATAACTACCTTGCGTGAAGGTTTTTATTCAGCCGCTTGTCCTTACTATCCTATGCACACGCAGTACACAGTATCCGCCTCATCATGATCTTGATTATCTAGCATTGACTTTAGTCTTTCTCTCTCTTGACCAAAGTAAAAAGAAATTTCTCTCCAATGCCTATATGTAGCTGTTTGCCTCCATGTAGGTGAAATTTTGTTTATTTTTTTGGATTAAGGTCAACTAATAAATCGGATTACACTAGTCTTGTTTGATTCCACTGGAGTACAGGTATTTTGCCTGTTTCATTACACAATCCATTTTTTCGTGGGACGAAGGTGTGAAATTCGTATTTTTCCAGACTATTGGCGTGTACTTACGAAAGTAGTGGGCAATAAGAAGTCTGGTACACATAGAAATAAGCAAAAATCTAGCAAACCAGAGTAGATGCTGATCAGGAACGCGTGCTGCACGGACTTTACACCTCGGCGCCTTGAGTGCATTGACAATCCGTCAATTTTCAGTTGATATCCATCCATTGCTCTGACGGCTAGCGCGCACGGTTTGCATCCAGCTTGGTCCCCTCTCCGTCTCAGCGATACCCCTGCTCCTGTATCAATCAGGCACAGCTCCCTCTTCCCGTCTATCTCGATAACGACCTGTATGGTAGCCTGTGTCACTGCACTAATCGCAACCCACCCGGGAAAAGAGGAGTAATCCAAAGTTTTATTATGTACAAGTGGTCGGGTACGGGGGCATCGATTCTTCCAATGGTCAGGCATGCCACACCTGTAGCATCGGCTCGTTCGAGCGTGCCTCCACGATTCCGTCTTGATGGCTGCAATCTGTTCGACGAGTTGGTCCACTTTGTTCTTCAGTTCCTCCACCGTCAAATCCTCCCTGTTCTCCCGCGACTGCAACGTGGCTAGTGGCGCCTCAGCCAGTTCCCGTGCTAGATAGACCAGGTGCTCCACACTCAACTGACCAGTTGCTCTCGTCAACCGCAATTGGGCACGAAGCGCCGGCTGCACACCTTCGACGAACTGGTCAGACATCAATGGCTGGCGCGACACTCCGTCCAGTCCCGATCCAGCGACTGCTGCAGGCTGGCGAAGAACACGGTTGGATCACACCCCGGTTCCATCCTGGCCTTCTTGAACCGCCTCATAGACTCCTGGCGATCGGCCGGTATGTTGAACTCCGTTGCAACAGCTTCCTTTGCGGCGACCCAGTTTATCTTCCGTGTGCTCCTTCTGGCCGCATCCAGTGCCGCCAGCTTACCCAGGTCGGTCTCCAATCCGGCAGCTTCCGCAACCTTCTCGAAGCCCTCCAGGAAGACACGAACATCCCCATCCTCAAAGGATTGTGGCCAAGGGATCTTCGTCCTTATCCCATGCGAAAGAAAACCATTCGCTGCGGAGTCGTTTAGTAGAAATCACCAAATGAACAGTTACAGACCATTGGACGGGAAAGTAGGGCTCCCATATGCACACAATTTTTAAAAACTGAATAGTCGTCTTCTTCATGAACGCGTCTTCTTGAACTTTCCTGGATATTCATTGACCATCAAGCAAGTGTAAACGAATGTTACAAAGCAATTCCACAAATTCCGTAATAAATCCCACCTCCCATTAGATCAAGGCAGAGTTACGAGAAACCGTATACTACTCGCATGCCTCATCAGTAGAGCTAGCATGAACGTATGGAAATTTTGACTATATAACTATATATAACGATATAGAAATTTTTGTAAAATTTGAAAATCGGTACGATTGTGATTACAATAACAACGAAGACTTATTTTCAAAGTCGACTCCTCGTTCTTCACTTCACTTGCTGATGCCTGTGTTGGGAATGAGTACATCACGTCAAGAGGCCTATTCGCAATAACTGTCTTTAACTTCTGGTGGCATATCACGAACACCAGTTTAATGAACCCTCAGCCGAATGTTGGCTTTCCGCCTATGGCTAAAATACAGACGCTCTGGTCAGTTTAAAGAATTAAAACGTCGACAGACACACTGCAAACCTATGGATCAGAAGACACTGGTTTACTGAGGAATTATCAATAGCAGCTTCGCATTTAATCAAATACTACAAAACCTCACGAGCTCATCAAAGACTGAACTAGCGTGTCGGAAACCACTTTTGTCCTTCAGTATATCATATAACGGGTTGAAGGTATTACCCAATTCCGGTATGATTTTTTAGCTTGACCTGGAGCTGTCACAGGAATATCCAGTGCATTAAGTTTTCCTTTTTTCCGTAACTCCTATCCGGGGAAGATGCCCTAGTGCCATTGGTATGGCAAAAGTCAACCTTTGCAGCACGTGGTAAAAGCAAACACTATTTCATGGTTAGTTGGTAGTTACGTATTGTAGAAACATGTAGCAACTGGGGTTATGTCTTGGATGCTTTGAGTGACCAACTCCACAAAATGACCATATTGTTAGTTATTTGACAGTAATGCAATCCTATTCCAGTCGCAATTCAGGGTTGATTGAGCGTATTTTGTGGTTGTCTACTCGTGAAATCTCCATGATCTCATCCTCATTCCCTGGTTGTTTCATTATCATTTAACCACACTCTACCTATGTTGCGTTTTCGAGTAACCACTAAAAAACAAAAATGGGGTCTCAATACTACTCATATGGTCGATGAAAAATATGGACAATTCACTATCGTTTTCGTCCTTCTTGGGACTCTTCGGGTGAGTCAAGTCCCCAAATTTACATCTGTCTGTTTTCTTACTTGGATACCGAATTGTACATAGGTTGCGGCAGGCACTTGTTTACAAATTAACTTGATATTATTGGGAGACCCATCCTGAAATTCCATTGGTAAGGTTAGTTAGGGTTTGGGGCCAGGCCTACCTAACGAGCCCCATAATGGGTTGTTCGCTGACTACATTAACAGGAAAATACTTCGATATCTTGATTATCGTCCCAACCGTAAGAAGGCCTTTGTGCAGTAGGTTCAGTTGAAGAATAGTATAAATGTGAGGTGGAGGTGAATTTCGGTTGTTAAAACCGAAATTTGCGATCTGTTTCGAATGATTACTGTTTCAGATGAGACAGCCATTTTTAACCAAAATGTGCAAGGACTACTAATTTTCCGTGTTCAATGAACCAAAAAACATTTTTGCCGGAATCCTTGCCGCTAATCGACCATTTGTGGCCCCGAGGTAGTGGATTCATCAACACTAAGGTGCTCAGCTGTTTATGAGGGAATTTTTTACTTTTGAAAACGTCATGATTTTCGGGTCGATTACTACTACCTCTTTGCAACAAAACAGTATGTCGCCGTCTTCATAATTTTCCGAAGCACTCCTTAAGTGAAGAATGTCCCAGGTTAAGGTGATTTTGAAGAAGCATATTTCCTTCGGTCGTTAATTGTTCTACATTGCTAACCTTATGTTCTTTGTGGCGTGCCCTCAGAGTGAGATTTTCTGGGGAAATTTGGACAGAACCAGCGTGCCAAAATACTCCACCTACCACGTGCTTATGTTTCCAGCGCACCTCACCACAAACGGAAGGGAGCCGAGCATTACTAACCCAACCGTCTTGCCATGCTACTGTCTAGCACTGAGTTGTGTGACACCAAATGATGTCGTTTATTAAACGCATTCCTTGTGGCCTACCCATGGGCATAGCTTACCTGCTTTTGCACAATTCAATGGCAGATAAGCCTGAGTAATTTGGATCCCCAGATTCACCCACTTTTTGTATCTTTTATATCTGTTTCGTTAGTGAATGAATCGGAAATCGCGGTGTTCAACCTGGCGGATTATATCACCCAGCGTGAAGATCCAAAATTTTTGTGGTGATGACTGTCAACCACCTAAACGTGGAATTCATCCGGGAGACTATGTTTTGCATCATACTAACCGCTTATTCACCGTATCACTCGTTTGCAGTGCATTTTATAAAAAGCTAACAGTATCCACTTGAACCTTTTTTGTACTTTGGCTCCGCTTTGTGCATTTCGGACTGCTCCATAAATCTTATTCCTAACCCTCATATCTCACTCAAAACACCACAGTCTGAGTCTGTCGGACACAGAAAATGAAGGACAAACTCCAGGAATTAGTACAATGAAGCGGACGGAAAGGCGACAGGGTTGTTCTTCTGCAACGCATGGTAAAACCAGTAGTGCGTGCGGCAAACGCGGAAGGTCGTTTTTGGATCACATTGATGTAAATCTTAATCGTGTTCGCCCTTCGTTTATCGGTATCGTTTATCAGTAATTCAAATTTGGTTCCACCAATTGATTTGACATTTTCGTGACTTATCAGTTAACCATGGACGTGTTGTTGGCCTCAAGGATTCACAATACTGATTATTGCTTATTTTGTTTTATGTAGTATATAGCGAGCAGAACGATAGATAGAGTAGTAGTGTTTGTTTTCCATTTTATTTAGTTGTTGTTTCGTATTTTACGAAGAGCTGCAGAGGCTCTAGGCAATAATCAGTCAGCGTTATCTCCAACATTGCTTAAGGGTTAAATGACTGTTGGCACCATGGGATCGTTTATGGAGCTCACGTATCTGATCAGGATCTGCAAAGAGAATGAAGATAATTGTGCACCTTTCCGGCACCTAGCTACCATACTCCCTCGAAGGAAGCACGAGAACTGATGTACTATCAGGTCGCCCAAGCATACACAGGAGCAGTTGAGATGCTGAATTTGCGTTCGAACCGTGGACCTTCCGATAAGTAAGTTCGCGTCTTAACTTGTGAGCTATCGCCAGCTCATCAGGATCTGTTCATACGACAAAGAAGTCATTTATATGGTGTCACACACCAAGAATTCGTGAATCCTTCTGATTAGTTTATGCTCCACCTGGTCTGCACGTATTCCAACCATGGCGGGACCGATAGAACTCTTCACACAACTCTCTCAGTTTGTTCTCGGAATCCCTCATCAGATAAAAGCTACATGGTCTTTACACAATGGCTTAGGTATTTTGACAAATCACCTGGAAGAGAGGTAATGGTTAGTTCCGAACAATAAAATCTTGGGTAGTCAATAAATTTACTGACCGGATAGGAAGGAAATAGCTAGAATAACTGTCTGTTCCTTTTTGATCGCCAACTGTATTCTAACAATGATATCTTTGACATCGTACCACAGGTAGGAAGTAGCAATGTTTCGCAATAAAAAATGTTTGCAGTTTTATGCAAAAGTCCTTCATACAGCCGTGAGAGCAGGACTCCGCATAGAGGAAATAGCGTGTGTTACATATTACTTGAGCCATCAAGTAAGGCGA
>CM030370.1:84073189-84174929 GCA_003604175.2 Clonorchis sinensis | reverse complement strand
CTCCGTCTCAGCGATACCCCTGCTCCTGTATCAATCAGGCACAGCTCCCTCTTCCCGTCTATCTCGATAACGACCTGTATGGTAGCCTGTGTCACTGCACTAATCGCAACCCACCCGGGAAAAGAGGAGTAATCCAAAGTTTTATTATGTACAAGTGGTCGGGTACGGGGGCATCGATTCTTCCAATGGTCAGGCATGCCACACCTGTAGCATCGGCTCGTTCGAGCGTGCCTCCACGATTCCGTCTTGATGGCTGCAATCTGTTCGACGAGTTGGTCCACTTTGTTCTTCAGTTCCTCCACCGTCAAATCCTCCCTGTTCTCCCGCGACTGCAACGTGGCTAGTGGCGCCTCAGCCAGTTCCCGTGCTAGCTAGACCAGGTGCTCCACACTCAACTGACCAGTTGCTCTCGTCAACCGCAATTGGGCACGAAGCGCCGGCTGCACACCTTCGACGAACTGGTCAGACATCAATGGCTGGCGCGACACTCCGTCCAGTCCCGATCCAGCGACTGCTGCAGGCTGGCGAAGAACACGGTTGGATCACACCCCGGTTCCATCCTGGCCTTCTTGAACCGCCTCATAGACTCCTGGCGATCGGCCGGTATGTTGAACTCCGTTGCAACAGCTTCCTTTGCGGCGACCCAGTTTATCTTCCGTGTGCTCCTTCTGGCCGCATCCAGGGCCGCCTTCGCCCGGCCCCTGAGGAGAGTCTTCAGTGCAGCCAACTTACCCCGGTCGGTATCCAGTCCTGCAGCCTCCTCAACCTCCTCAAAGTCCTCCCGGAAGGCCCGAACATCCCCATCCTCAAAGGGTTGTGGCCACGGGATCTTCATCCTTATCCCGGTCACGGCACCAAATGAAAGGAAGGAGGCCTTCGCTGCGGAGTTGTGTATTTGAGAACACCAACTTAACAGCTACAGTCTATTGAACAGGGAAGCAAAACTCTCATATGCATCTCGTTTACCAAATTAAATATCCATCTTCTCCTTGAACGCGTCTTCCTGAACTTTTCGGGATATCCATTGAGTGTTACTCAAATGCAGGCAAATGCTGCGAAGAGACTTCACAAATTCCGTAACAGATCTCACTTTTCAAGAGACGCAAAGCGGATTTACGAGGAGACATACTACTCACACGCCTCAGTAGTAGTGTCCACCGTTACACCAGTGCAACGGTGTATACTACAGATGATCTACAGATAATCTATTGTTCGGTGTCCAGGCGGAAGGTAAAGATTACTATGAAAATTATGGAATCGTTTTGCAGCATTCGTTTATAATTGTGTAATAGTCAAAGGACGTCCATGAAAGTTCAAGAGGACGCCTGAGAATGCTCACTTTTCAAAAACTCTGAGATATTTAATTTCGTGCTTAATAGTTTGTACCCACTTGGTTCATGTTTCCTAATAAATAACTTTGCAGCGAAGGGCTTTTTTACTTTCACTAGTGGAGCCACCCGCTGTTTGTAACACGAGCATTCTAAGTGATCTAAAACAATCGTTTATGTGTGTGCATTAGCTGCGACAGTGAATTTACACCAATGAACAATGTGGAATATTTGATGCCTTGCTAACATATTTAGGTGACCGCGAAAGATTTTGAGCGTAAATTTTCCCATCAAATGTCATTTGGCACCTTACGGCAACTGATTAAGGACGATGAGAAAATACATGAACACATGCACATACAAGGTTCATTTTTGTTTGAACTACAGTTAGTTCTGTGACACTGGATCAATGAGTGTACGATTGTGTTTACACTGGCAAAATGAATCCTGAAGCCTGGATACAGTGATGGGTTTTTGCAAGCTCAAAGCATCCAAAAATCGTCGTCAAACTCATGGTCGACCTATAGTCTACCAACTGATGAATAAACGGAGTGAAAAATAAGCATTCGCTGAAATAAACTTCACAGCTCCTAGTGTTGCCTGTTCAGTGTAAACCAATCGCAGTCAAGATTACTAAGCAGAAATGTCTCAGTTCTAGAAAGGTAGGTTAGTCATTGCCCTTCGTCTCACTGTCGTAAAAAATACAGAGCTTCAGGTCTCAGAAACCAAACCAGATATGCTATCTGTTTTCTTAACAAGAAATGATCTATCTAACATTGTACGTGTCTATGTAACGTGATCAGCCTTCAGAAGTTATTGCATGTGAGCGATTGCATGGAACGTACGAACCCAAGATGAGTCAGCTGTTTAAAATGGAGGAAAATCAGCTAGCGGTTCGAACGAAGCAAGATTTGGGGGGTAGCTGGACTGGCGACATGAATGTACATTTAAATATTAGACGCATTGTATATGGTGCTTCTCAACAGTAGTAGGAACACTGGAAACTTGCGCAGACTTGTGACAAAACAAACAGTTTGTGTGTAGCTGGAGGTCCCACTGCTCGTCAGCGCGCGGAACCGATGTAAACTCGATGGAATAAGATGGGCAGGCAAGCTCAAAGGGATCTGTTTACAGTCATAAAGCGGCTTAGGCATGGCGGTATTTTAATTAGTTAGTGTTGCCTATAGCACTGGGCACCACTACTGAATACGGAATGCTTTTAAATTGTGATATGTCAAACAAAATGTCGGTCTTTACTTACATGTGGTACTGGGGTTTCTATCTAACTAAAACACTTGTTGGTGATGGTCAGCCCCAGAGCTGCGCAAACAGATGGGAAAATGTTGACAATTATCGTTCGGCGATTGAATTCAAATGGTCACAGTATCTTCTTCCAGGTTTCTGAATCTTGGCCAATTCGAGAATGAAAATTTCCCATCAGGAAGAAGTGTCTGTTGCTCGTATCGCTTTCGACAGCTGGGTGTAAAAATTGTTTCATCCCTCTTATAATAGGATAATGTGGGCGCACAGGCACTCACAAACGTAACAGAGTGCTCGCCCACGAGTAGCATCCGAATCGTCATCATGTTCGGATGGAAGAAGTTTGGATCAAAAACAAACAGCAATAATAATAGTTCAAATACAACTCGGTGCTTCCGCCGACTAACATTATGACACCTGTTCAGAAGAATGTGTGGCCAGGCATATGTATGGAGCTTTAAACGATATTTTAGCGTTTCCCTACTAAAAACCTCGATATCGATAACATACGCTTGAGTGCCTTGGCAAAAGGTGATGTCCACCGTCGAAGCTTATCACTATTCCCCTTATCTAGTAGGGTATTGATATTCTAGGATCTAAGATCCTCCTTGAACGAGACACCCTATACTTGATCGACGTTTTGCAGACTGGTTCGTCTCCGGATATCCAGGATGTTTATTAAGTATTACATTTCGACTTTTTGATATCTTAGTCTGAATGGCAAAAGGAACAAATACTCCCTTCAGCATGACCCTCAAGGTCATCAAGGCAAACAGACAGCCTATGCGGGTGGTTGACAGTAGTCCACACTAGTCAAACCACAGAACGCCTGCACATAGGGAGAAGTCACAGACGGTTGGTTTGTGCGGAGTCAAATGTGATGCTGCGCACAGGCCTTTAGTGCCTATATAACCCAGAGGAAATAAGTTCGGCTAGTGGACGTGCAGAGGCCCGTCGCAAGCCATCAGCCAGCCAAAACATTATAACATTGATGTATTGTAAATTCCCCTCATTTTCAGCGTACTATCGCACCTAACTCAGTAGAACACTAGGAAAAAGTTACAGGGGGTCGCCCATTGCCACACCATCAGTGTGGTAATTGGAAACATGGCGATAGCACATTAACCTTGGGGCTAATGAAGTCATCCATACGATGCCAGTGTCAGGCAGGTGGTCATTAAAAACGGAACAGACTTACCTTGGTTTCAGGTTACGTTTAGTAGGTGGAACGGTGAGTGCGCTGATAATTCCCAGGCTCACTCTATTAGGGCAGTTGTGTTGACATGTTGCATATGTCCACATAGAGAAGGCTGCTTTGGGGAGATTCAGCCTTTTCATTATGGCTTTTTTGTTTTCCAGTATTGCAACGCGTCACATCTCAGCTCCTCACGCCTGTTAAGGTAGCTATTCTCCTCGCTGTTCTGCTGAGTCCTCCCTGGTACTTAGATGGAGCCTAAGGTTTTTTCATTACTGGGAGGCTGTCCTAATAGGGCTATTTTGAGCACATTCGATCTCGAACTTATTTTCTCGACTGAAACTAGGAAATTTGTTTGGGAGACGAGTTTCCGCTGTTTGCATTAAGTGGCCTGACCGACAGAGCTGGTTTCGCATCAGACTGCGTTGAGTTCAAACAACGTTTACCCCCCCCCCCTCCCCCGGAGGTCTAGTGCTTTGGATTCTGTCACATACGGGCCTAAGTTTTTTTTTACCCTGTCGTGGTTTTGTGGCCTCAGTGCTGCACACATTATACAGGTCACACTCAATGGCTTGCCATGCAGTGAAGCGTAATGGAAGCAGCTTTGGGAGGAAAAGAATGTTCCTGTGCTACAAACAGTTGTAGTGCGAGTTGGTTTGGGAATAATTTCGTACCGCTCACCATGACTGGGGTGTGCGAACAGAAAGGTGATCAGCATCTCGGTGTTTACGGAAGCAACGTCATTTCCTTCCCTCGCAGAAGAACGGGTTAGAAAATGTCGGCCCTAAAAATGCATAATATGATCGTCCAGCACTGACCGCGAAGGCAGAGGCATTTTCCATTATGGCCGAAATGCCTGACGTGGCTCGAAATGCGTTCCCCGTGTGCAGAAGAATAGTCAGTCAGGCAGCCGTACTTATCTCCCTGTGTTTTTAGACAAGACTAGCCTCTCATTACCAGGTGAGTCGCACTGTCAAGTGGCCCAGAATGATCCTCCAGAATAAAAAACCTGTCGTCGGATTGCAACCCAGATTGCTGCCGAGGGCACTTAAGATTTGAAAATTGTTTTTAATTTGTTGCTAGGCATCGGTGCACTTTGTCACCTTCACATAGTTTGAGTGTGCTGATACTGATAGCGTTGATACGCTATATTTCAGTGCTAAACTTGCAAATCAAGAACAAAAGTAGGATGGAACGGACCATCGGGCACCAACCAGGCCTCATTTTCCTGCCAAAATGTTCCACAGCTCAGAGCAAACGGTGCTTTCTGTTTATTCTTGAACTTATAGTGGATATCACCAAGAACAAAAACCGCAATTAGAAACACCGATGCTACGCTACTGTACAGCCACGAATAATTTCAAGGTTTGTGAGGAAAAGAAAAAAGTTGTCGGGGAAGAGAGATAGTGCTATCTTACCACAAAACTTCCAGAGTGCCTACATCTGCAGACACCCATTCAGGGAATCCGGATAGAAACGGACAACAAGAACGCCACTGGCATAGATTATCAGCCATAAATTGCATTTGCATTCAAACTACTAGCCAGGAGATCGCGGGTTCGAGACTCTCTGGAGTTTCGTGAGATGCGCACTGTTGATGATTCCCAATAAGGATGAAACAGCTGTACGGTGATTCTCGGCTTCTCAGCACAGATTGGCTTCACTTACAGGAAAAAATCTCCCCACCTACTGGTGGGTTGAGTCCCGAGGTCTCCAGCCATGGAGGTGCCAGTTGTCGACCAGACTCAGTCTCCTGGTTAGAGCCCTCACACTTCGTTGCCAGGCCATAAGCTGTCCACGGTTGGGAAAAAATGGCTCTATGAGGTCTTCTGACAATCGTAGTAAATATTTTAACAAGAGCTATTCGACATGCGGAGCACATAACCAATCCAGCACAACGTGTGGAGCGTTCACCTATCGTTGGCGAATTATTTCTTCCGAAGGCCAATCGACGTATTTCTGCATTACTGATTCGACCTTTACACCAGGTTCGGGCAATGCTTCGAAGACACCGACAGTCAAACACACATCTTTCGTCTGACGTATGCACGTAGAGACCATGTTTTAGATCCATAAAACAATATGGATCGCACAGCTGCAGGGTAAGCTCTGCCCTTGACGGACGAAATCACGTCACGTCAGTGCCATAGATGTCGGAGGTTGGCAAAAGCTGCCCTGACCTTCACGATTCGAGGAGTTATCTCATCTCCAGCCAGTTCACCGGATCTTACAAAACTGTCCAGATAAACAAATTTACCGATCACGTCGATTGACTAGTTTTCAAGCATGAGGTTTGGGTTTGATCCTACCCGGTCTTGTGGCAGCACTTTAGACTTTGCAGGTATCCAGTGCATACCAAACTGCACGGGATAATTATTTAGGTTATTTAAGGTGGCTTACATTTTCGGAGTATCTGAACCAGCGACAATTGCTTCCGCATATTTAGTGTCGATAATTGAACGTCCCGGGTGCATTTCGATCCGCGAGGTTTCAGAGGCCGGTAGAGAAATTTCAAGCACCAGATCAACAACAAAGTCGGGAAGGAGAGGCCTTACACCGCTGAAAGTAACAAAATCGGGTGGAAGCTTACTGTGTTCTTCTGCGCACTCACAAGAGTTCGCATACAGTAATCACATAAGGGGGAAGAGGCACCTCTGATCATCAAACCCCATCAAAGCTTCTGATAATCAACAGAGTCAAAAGCAGCTTTTAGATCAAGAAAAACAACCATTGTTGACTGTTTATAGGAATAGTACCGCTCGACAACTTGTCGACATGGTCGATGCATCCTCGGCTGAAGCGAAACCCAACTTGACACTCACGAGCTTGTTGCTCCCGATATGCGATCATCTGCGCAAACGAATACCAGAGAGCACCTTAAATGTCACGATGGGTTTTGCATGACTTGCTCGTACGGTTTTTGAAGACTGGCGTCACAGTCGGAAATCTGCCGAAGAATTCTGTTCGCGTTCCAAATATTCCGTACTATGGACGTTAGACTGTTCATCAGGGCTTCACCACCTTCTTTAAATGTGGGATGCAGACCATACAGTGTTCATCTTGTCGAGTCGGATGGCTTAGGTAGATAGTTCGAATAGCTGATGACATAGCTTCCCTGACTCGCATCCGTTCAATCTTCAATAAAACTTCACCATCAGCATGACTGCGTCTTCAGTAACTTTCAAGCCAAATCAGCTCGATCAGCTACAGAAACTTGTCGAAGTGGATGAACGGAGTTGCTCTGCTTCGACACGCGTACCACTAACGGAAGCGAAGTGAAAACTTGGTCCGCCAATACCACGATTGGCGTCAAGTTGCTCATCTCAGATGGAACGACAATCATTCGTTGAAGCTCTCCATCCGTACCTGATAGCAACCAGATCCAAGTGATCGTTTGTGCTGAGAATTCGTACTGGCTAGGAACAGACGATATCCTGCATACAGCTGAAGAATTCGTTTCCTGTTATCCGTAGACTGAGCATCGACACTACATAATTGCGCCTCTTCAAGGATTGCGCGTCCATAACTGCAAGCTGCGGGTGCGTATGCTGATACGAAAAATAAAATCCTTTTATCGCATCGACCTGCAATGGTCTTGATTGAACCAGACAACCGCACATCACAAGGACGACTGTTTACCGGGATCCACTCCAGTAAAGCGCTTTCAGTCCCGGGGCTGAGTACGTAAACCGTAGATATCACAACTCATAGCGTCAAGATCACCAGATACCCGAAGACAGGTGTGAAACGTCTAATCTCGTCCTAATTGACTTGAGGGACACGACCGTAGTGGCTTAGGAGACACAACATACATCGACAGAGAGGGGAAACAAGGTTTCAGCAATAGATGCCTGTTGCCCATTTTGGTATAGAGTACGGACACTAAAGACGGCAAAGCGGATCAGGTCCACTGAGTTCAATAGGGGACTATTTTTGTTTTTGTTGTGCGATAGTTTACGTACAGAGCAATAGGGGGGAGGCTGGCAGATGGGTTAACCACAGATCATCATTCGACACGTGAGTAGGATTAGCCAGGCGAATGGTCCGGTTTCCTGGGCTGAAGAAAGGAATTTAGTTGAGTTAGCTCACCTTGAGCCTTGGAATCAAAACCTGACCTACAAACACTGGAAGAATGTGGGGGGGGGGTTGTTGGGGTAGCCTTCCCCTAGCCTCTGAAATGAAGGTCTGGACCCCGAGGATGTAGCTGTTAAAGTTGAGGTATATTTTCTGGAGCCAATGACTCAGCAATCGGACCCATGGCTGAGCCCGAGGACGCAGGAAGTAACGCATAACTCCCTGACTTATTAAGCAGCTTCGCATAACGGTTATCTTCTTAGCAGGATCAGCATTAGTCACCCATATTGAATAATGCACTAGTGGCCGCGATCAACCTTTAGGCGATCAGAGTGCGCAGACTTTAGGAGCGACGTTTTCTAACCCGTCGTTTCTTGGAAGATATCAGCCACACTGCTTTCATAAGTATGAATGTGCTGGACGGCAGAACGAAACACCTCACTGCCTTCACACTCTCATCGCAGGAGATGGTGCAACTGATCTTCTGGCTAGCAATACGACTTCAATCAGAAAGAGGACTGATTGGTCTTAGTCGGGCTACTCACCACTGACCTTTCTGGCATTGTTGAAACTTGGGGAATTTAGTGAAGCTTCATCAGACGGTAGTTGATCTGCTCGCCGAGCTTTGTAATTGGATTGCAAACCTTTCGACCCTAGTTGAGGAGGCATCGTCAGTGCGCAGTTGAGTAGGTGCTCCCTCCGTGCCTACCTACGTTTAAACAGTTTTAGAAGAGTATCTAATATCCTGTTATGTGATTGGCTAATTGGTATATACCTTGTGGTGGACCTAAGGTCAGAGATGATCAATAATATCATTGCTATCAATGGGGTTCCTACGATATCTCAAACATGTGATTTCAACAAACCTCCGAAAAAACATCAAAGCATGTTATTCCAACAGGCCTTCTGAAGGATCACCTATGTGCGTAATTTCAACTGAAGCCGAATCGACAGTTGATTTTCAAAATTTCGGTGCATCATTCTGCTTCACCTAAAATGGTTAGGTAGTAGTTGAACTTCGCTCATCCAATACATCTAACTGAAGCTCCAGTCGGATTCCGTAGATGGACATCACATTTATGACAGAAAGCCGCACAGTTGGTCAAAATCCATCAACTTTGATTTTTCAAGGTCAGATCTACTTACGCCCAAAGCATGTGTATTACCGTCATTTTATTGTACTCGCTTTCACACAGCGGAACTAGACAACAGCAGCTGGTGCTATATGGAAATGACCGATTTCTGTTGGGATGCTAGATGCTCAACCTCATCAGCTGTAGCACTGGACCGATTCCCGAAACCTGCACCTATACTGTCACAGTGCGTGCATCCGCGAAATCCTAACAGAGGTAGGAAGCACAGAATGTGAGTTCCCCTCCTGATTGAATTCCCCAGCAATGTAGATCTCTGGCCGTGATGAGAGGCCAACCTCGGACTGCATTATTCCACTGCTTTTCAAGGCACGCCGCAGGAGTGTCATCAATTTCGAAATGTTAAATGGAATAATTCCAAACTACTTGCGATGACCCAGTAGATGAACGAGTATCGTCCGACGTGATGCTGGCCATCCGGATTCACGCCAGCTTTTTGCACTGAGGTTAGTTATTGCAACGACGTTGTGAGTGTTCATTTGCTTTCTACTGAAATTTTTGGACATTTTGTGAATGGTGTACTTCCCATAGACGATAAAGGGCTGTGATCGTTGCACACCTGCGTTCGAATTGGGTTTGTTCCTCGATTAAAGTGTGAAGTCATGTTCATGTATCTGCTGCTAAGTGTACACTCCATTCTTTGTTAGTGAGGATGTTGTTGGTCACTGTGATCTATCACGATATCCTGATACTTTGCTGCCGCCTGGTTACAACGCTCTGTTAGTGTTGTGACTGTGCGCTGAACAGTGAAGGCTACCTTGTCACGGTTTACAGAAACAGAATGTGCATCCAACTGAATTTGCAGCTAAATAAAACATTCTCTTGATAAGAACCAGGCAACGGGAAAAATTAATGTGTCACCGCCGTGCTTCCCGGCCATATTTTCCAAAAGCTGCCTTGTAAACTGCACCAATTAGAACATTGATAAACGAGTACGATCGCGTGTATAATTCAGCGCTAAAGTATAAAATATGTGAAACAGAATTCAGTGGTCTACACCATAAGTACTCGTGGGTGAGAGACCAGTTATACCACGTCTATAGTCTTTAGTTTCACCGGGATTGGCGTTTGAGTCCCCGGAAAGTCGAATTGATTTCCTCACGCTTGAGGCGGTCGCAGCTACTTCTGATTCACTCAAAGAAAGCTGGTGCAAGCTATAATATTCGGCTGACCGCTTGAGGACGGAACAATCGTTAACAAGTTGCCCTGCTTCATTACCGTCCAGTCGATGAGAAAATTTCGCAATGAGTTTTCTTGTAGTAGACTCAACGAATAGCAGATAGCTCGCAATCGGCCAGGGCTTGCATGTAACTCACCGTTCGTTGCAACTACAAGGTTGCTGGAAAACACCTAAGCGAAATATGTCGATTCCAATGTTGATTAACTGTCAGCGTAGGCCCGTGATAGGTGAAAATCAACAATCAAACACAATCAATCAACAAAAAACCCAGAATTGAACAACATCATCTATTGCAACCGAATCAACATACACCTCAAGTTCATCATTATCTTTGCCGTGCACCTCGAAAACAGTTAATCCCTCAGAATTAGTGACAAAGCTCCCTCAAGCTTAGGACTTTCTCCCAGAGTTCTTACTACCTTTACGATCGTGTTATTGTATATTGTTGGTGCAACTGGAGGCCTTAAAACCACCTCTCTTTGAATCCTACATATGGGGTTATATGACCCTGGGGGTGACCCCAGAGCACCGAATCTTGATATCCATGCCCGAAAGTCCGATGAGGTGATGCATGACATGATGCATGCATAGACAAATGCCTGAAACTACACAGCCAACAAGGACGATTTTCGACCATATACTGATCAATAGGCAGCCCAAAATCGTTCAGATTTTCAAATATGCGCCTGTCGTGAACAGGACCGAAGTGGACACCTTAGGCGTTCGACTAGTTCCCGCCCCCAAACCGCTAGTAGTAAGGTGGTGCTACGGCCAAGAAGCCTAACCTGCATGGGATTGGCCGGAAGATCGGGCCGCTTGCAAGTTAAACCTCAAAGCGAGCTCAACAGCCAACAGCGCAACAGCCAGTCGTGATTCAGTATCTGCCGAAAGCCAGTTGCCAATGGAGCGCCCAGGCGTCGGAATCTCCAGAATCTTGTCGCCTCATAAACTTTAAGTACGACGCGCTGTACATGCGTTTTTGACCTGGTTTTGGATGTTTAATATACGCTGTGCACCCTTGGCGGTCCTTTTACCGAGAACGTTAACTTGGAAGACTCAGACAGAGAAGTGAGCTGAGGCACTACAGCTATTACACTATGCCTGTCTTAGCAGAGAGGAACAACAAAACAAATTCATTCGGCATTAGCGAGCTGCAACTGCCGGTTTTCTGAGTTTCCTCCTAACCTATTGGTGCGAAATTATCGTCTACATGGCTGTGGGTCAAAATATGTATAAGTTACCTGTTTTATATATGTCCGCCGTAACTCAGCTTGACTGGCCGACAAACGCAGACGGATGTGTGCAGACTTTTTATGATTTTAACAGGGCATTCGAACGAGATCAAACTGCAACTACGGATCGCTTCTTTTAATCGAAGCGAGATGCAAGGCTCAAACTGTCCAAAAAGTGGAATCCTAAATAGGCAAACCATTTTTCACAGACCTTACAAGCAAATACTTATCTTCAAGTATCTCAGTTTCTTCATTTTCGCTTTTATTACAAGAGTAAACATGAAAACTTGCACAAATCAAGTGGATTAAGGAATTCGTGGAATGTTTCCGGGCAACTCCAGGAACCTATTAGTTTTTGTACTTATTATGTAACTGCTTACATTGCATTAGCCCAGATTTATGATAAACACTGAGAAAAGATTTCCACGTTGATTATGCTGAGATGATGACACCTACCTGTACTATTTCAATTTCGCCTTACAGAACTCGCCTTACTTGATGGCTCAAGTAATATGTAACACACGCTATTTCCTCTATGCGGAGTCCTGCTCTCACGGCTGTATGAAGGACTTTTGCATAAAACTGCAAACATTTTTTATTGCGAAACATTGCTACTTCCTACCTGTGGTACGATGTCAAAGATATCATTGTTAGAATACAGTTGGCGATCAAAAAGGAACAGACAGTTATTCTAGCTATTTCCTTCCTATCCGGTCAGTAAATTTATTGACTACCCAAGATTTTATTGTTCGGAACTAACCATTACCTCTCTTCCAGGTGATTTGTCAAAATACCTAAGCCATTGTGTAAAGACCATGTAGCTTTTATCTGATGAGGGATTCCGAGAACAAACTGAGAGAGTTGTGTGAAGAGTTCTATCGGTCCCGCCATGGTTGGAATACGTGCAGACCAGGTGGAGCATAAACTAATCAGAAGGATTCACGAATTCTTGGTGTGTGACACCATATAAATGACTTCTTTGTCGTATGAACAGATCCTGATGAGCTGGCGATAGCTCACAAGTTAAGACGCGAACTTACTTATCGGAAGGTCCACGGTTCGAACGCAAATTCAGCATCTCAACTGCTCCTGTGTATGCTTGGGCGACCTGATAGTACATCAGTTCTCGTGCTTCCTTCGAGGGAGTATGGTAGCTAGGTGCCGGAAAGGTGCACAATTATCTTCATTCTCTTTGCAGATCCTGATCAGATACGTGAGCTCCATAAACGATCCCATGGTGCCAACAGTCATTTAACCCTTAAGCAATGTTGGAGATAACGCTGACTGATTATTGCCTAGAGCCTCTGCAGCTCTTCGTAAAATACGAAACAACAACTAAATAAAATGGAAAACAAACACTACTACTCTATCTATCGTTCTGCTCGCTATATACTACATAAAACAAAATAAGCAATAATCAGTATTGTGAATCCTTGAGGCCAACAACACGTCCATGGTTAACTGATAAGTCACGAAAATGTCAAATCAATTGGTGGAACCAAATTTGAATTACTGATAAACGATACCGATAAACGAAGGGCGAACACGATTAAGATTTACATCAATGTGATCCAAAAACGACCTTCCGCGTTTGCCGCACGCACTACTGGTTTTACCATGCGTTGCAGAAGAACAACCCTGTCGCCTTTCCGTTCGCTTCATTGTACTAATTCCTGGAGTTTGTCCTTCATTTTCTGTGTCCGACAGACTCAGACTGTGGTGTTTTGAGTGAGATATGAGGGTTAGGAATAAGATTTATGGAGCAGTCCGAAATGCACAAAGCGGAGCCAAAGTACAAAAAAGGTTCAAGTGGATACTGTTAGCTTTTTATAAAATGCACTGCAAACGAGTGATACGGTGAATAAGCGGTTAGTATGATGCAAAACATAGTCTCCCGGATGAATTCCACGTTTAGGTGGTTGACAGTCATCACCACAAAAATTTTGGATCTTCACGCTGGGTGATATAATCCGCCAGGTTGAACACCGCGATTTCCGATTCATTCACTAACGAAACAGATATAAAAGATACAAAAAGTGGGTGAATCTGGGGATCCAAATTACTCAGGCTTATCTGCCATTGAATTGTGCAAAAGCAGGTAAGCTATGCCCATGGGTAGGCCACAAGGAATGCGTTTAATAAACGACATCATTTGGTGTCACACAACTCAGTGCTAGACAGTAGCATGGCAAGACGGTTGGGTTAGTAATGCTCGGCTCCCTTCCGTTTGTGGTGAGGTGCGCTGGAAACATAAGCACGTGGTAGGTGGAGTATTTTGGCACGCTGGTTCTGTCCAAATTTCCCCAGAAAATCTCACTCTGAGGGCACGCCACAAAGAACATAAGGTTAGCAATGTAGAACAATTAACGACCGAAGGAAATATGCTTCTTCAAAATCACCTTAACCTGGGACATTCTTCACTTAAGGAGTGCTTCGGAAAATTATGAAGACGGCGACATACTGTTTTGTTGCAAAGAGGTAGTAGTAATCGACCCGAAAATCATGACGTTTTCAAAAGTAAAAAATTCCCTCATAAACAGCTGAGCACCTTAGTGTTGATGAATCCACTACCTCGGGGCCACAAATGGTCGATTAGCGGCAAGGATTCCGGCAAAAATGTTTTTTGGTTCATTGAACACGGAAAATTAGTAGTCCTTGCACATTTTGGTTAAAAATGGCTGTCTCATCTGAAACAGTAATCATTCGAAACAGATCGCAAATTTCGGTTTTAACAACCGAAATTCACCTCCACCTCACATTTATACTATTCTTCAACTGAACCTACTGCACAAAGGCCTTCTTACGGTTGGGACGATAATCAAGATATCGAAGTATTTTCCTGTTAATGTAGTCAGCGAACAACCCATTATGGGGCTCGTTAGGTAGGCCTGGCCCCAAACCCTAACTAACCTTACCAATGGAATTTCAGGATGGGTCTCCCAATAATATCAAGTTAATTTGTAAACAAGTGCCTGCCGCAACCTATGTACAATTCGGTATCCAAGTAAGAAAACAGACAGATGTAAATTTGGGGACTTGACTCACCCGAAGAGTCCCAAGAAGGACGAAAACGATAGTGAATTGTCCATATTTTTCATCGACCATATGAGTAGTATTGAGACCCCATTTTTGTTTTTTAGTGGTTACTCGAAAACGCAACATAGGTAGAGTGTGGTTAAATGATAATGAAACAACCAGGGAATGAGGATGAGATCATGGAGATTTCACGAGTAGACAACCACAAAATACGCTCAATCAACCCTGAATTGCGACTGGAATAGGATTGCATTACTGTCAAATAACTAACAATATGGTCATTTTGTGGAGTTGGTCACTCAAAGCATCCAAGACATAACCCCAGTTGCTACATGTTTCTACGATACGTAACTACCAACTAACCATGAAATAGTGTTTGCTTTTACCACGTGCTGCAAAGGTTGACTTTTGCCATACCAATGGCACATCGCCCGCTAGGGCATCTTCCCCGGATAGGAGTTACGGAAAAAAGGAAAACTTAATGCACTGGATATTCCTGTGACAGCTCCAGGTCAAGCTAAAAAATCATACCGGAATTGGGTAATACCTTCAACCCGTTATATGATATACTGAAGGACAAAAGTGGTTTCCGACACGCTAGTTCAGTCTTTGATGAGCTCGTGAGGTTTTGTAGTATTTGATTAAATGCGAAGCTGCTATTGATAATTCCTCAGTAAACCAGTGTCTTCTGATCCATAGGTTTGCAGTGTGTCTGTCGACGTTTTAATTCTTTAAACTGACCAGAGCGTCTGTATTTTAGCCATAGGCGGAAAGCCAACATTCGGCTGAGGGTTCATTAAACTGGTGTTCGTGATATGCCACCAGAAGTTAAAGACAGTTATTGCGAATAGGCCTCTTGACGTGATGTACTCATTCCCAACACAGGCATCAGCAAGTGAAGTGAAGAACGAGGAGTCGACTTTGAAAATAAGTCTTCGTTGTTATTGTAATCACAATCGTACCGATTTTCAAATTTTACAAAAATTTCTATATCGTTATATATAGTTATATAGTCAAAATTTCCATACGTTCATGCTAGCTCTACTGATGAGGCATGCGAGTAGTATACGGTTTCTCGTAACTCTGCCTTGATCTAATGGGAGGTGGGATTTATTACGGAATTTGTGGAATTGCTTTGTAACATTCGTTTACACTTGCTTGATGGTCAATGAATATCCAGGAAAGTTCAAGAAGACGCGTTCATGAAGAAGACGACTATTCAGTTTTTAAAAATTGTGTGCATATGGGAGCCCTACTTTCCCGTCCAATGGTCTGTAACTGTTCATTTGGTGATTTCTACTAAACGACTCCGCAGCGAATGGTTTTCTTTCGCATGGGATAAGGACGAAGATCCCTTGGCCACAATCCTTTGAGGATGGGGATGTTCGTGTCTTCCTGGAGGGCTTCGAGAAGGTTGCGGAAGCTGCCGGATTGGAGACCGACCTGGGTAAGCTGGCGGCACTGGATGCGGCCAGAAGGAGCACACGGAAGATAAACTGGGTCGCCGCAAAGGAAGCTGTTGCAACGGAGTTCAACATACCGGCCGATCGCCAGGAGTCTATGAGGCGGTTCAAGAAGGCCAGGATGGAACCGGGGTGTGATCCAACCGTGTTCTTCGCCAGCCTGCAGCAGTCGCTGGATCGGGACTGGACGGAGTGTCGCGCCAGCCATTGATGTCTGACCAGTTCGTCGAAGGTGTGCAGCCGGCGCTTCGTGCCCAATTGCGGTTGACGAGAGCAACTGGTCAGTTGAGTGTGGAGCACCTGGTCTAGCTAGCACGGGAACTGGCTGAGGCGCCACTAGCCACGTTGCAGTCGCGGGAGAACAGGGAGGATTTGACGGTGGAGGAACTGAAGAACAAAGTGGACCAACTCGTCGAACAGATTGCAGCCATCAAGACGGAATCGTGGAGGCACGCTCGAACGAGCCGATGCTACAGGTGTGGCATGCCTGACCATTGGAAGAATCGATGCCCCCGTACCCGACCACTTGTACATAATAAAACTTTGGATTACTCCTCTTTTCCCGGGTGGGTTGCGATTAGTGCAGTGACACAGGCTACCATACAGGTCGTTATCGAGATAGACGGGAAGAGGGAGCTGTGCCTGATTGATACAGGAGCAGGGGTATCGCTGAGACGGAGAGGGGACCAAGCTGGATGCAAACCGTGCGCGCTAGCCGTCAGAGCAATGGATGGATATCAACTGAAAATTGACGGATTGTCAATGCACTCAAGGCGCCGAGGTGTAAAGTCCGTGCAGCACGCGTTCCTGATCAGCCCAGACATAGAACAGACAATCTTGGCAGCAGATTTTCTCAAGAGCGCAGAATCCGTAGCTGACCTAAAGCAGGGAAAACTGGTGACAAATATGGCGCAGTCAAGCTTGAAGGTTACCCAAGCACTGCCGTGAGCAAACTGCGTATCCGAAAGCTTCCGTCTTGTAACGTGCCGTCAGTACAGTCCGTGGTCGAGGAATACTCCGAACTGTTCACAGGCGATGAGGATCCGTTTGGTTTCTGCCCGTGGAATGAACGCGAAATTCCCCTCTCGTCCGAATGATTTCGACCTTACGGGAGAATGTCCATAAACAGGTTCAAGAGATGTTGAAAACATGGTTGGTTGACTTATGCCTCAAAAACGCCTATGAACTAGATAGCTCTGTGAATTGTTACAGGGCTTTTCAACTTACCAATACCCAAAGAGCTGAGAGTTTGGTTCGATCGTTGCACCGGTTGCGTTTTTAGATCAATCAGTAAGTCTCCAGACTATGGGGGAATCACTGTTTTGATCAATAAGCAAATTGGCAAACCTTGGCTTTATGGGCCTGGTGACGAATTTTCAATGCATCTAGGACAATGGGAACAGATAAGAACAGTCAATTCAACAAGTCCTGAATGAATAGAGTGTGGTTCCGTGAATAACCTAGCCCATTCTACCCAACAGTTGTATACTTCGATCGTCAGCAATTCACTTATCGCCCTCCGGCAAGAGTAAAGTGCTCAACCGATAAACTGAATCTTTGATCCATTGGTAATTCTGCTGGTTGTGAAACGCCTTCGTCGTCAAAGTGAGCATCGGCTCTGGCAGTGGACTGGATAAAGACTTAGTCCATCAACTAGAAGACTACAGCTTGATCCTTTGTAAGCTCTCTCAATAGGAGAGTCAACCCGGACTTCTTTACAGTTCTTTCGGGAATAAAAGACCAAAGTAGTTGGACCTCATTGTTCCGGCTAATCTACACACCATCTATGTTCAGCTCAATGAGAGTGACGAACATGTGGATACGCAGGTACTCGTGTGCAATAAACAAAGCAATCTCTGTAATTATGACACCACACAGCTCCACTCATACAATCACATAAAAGCAAGGGTGCCTGGTACGATTAGTGGAGCATTGGAGTACAAATTCTGGTTAGGCGTGAATTATAACAAGAATTCAGTTCAATCATATGATATCTCAGACTTAGATGTGTACCACATATTTCGCAATACAGATTAAAACATAATGGCTTGTCCTCTGGAGAAACAGAGCGCTTACCCGTAGAGAACAATTCATTTCTTTTCTAACCTGAGGTCGAGGTCATGGGACTTTAACTCAAGATACTCTAGTGTACGTCTGACAGTTTTCCCCCATAACGATCCAATTGTAGAAACTTAGGTTTTCACCCGCAGTGAATTAAATGCTCGTGGTTCCTGTCAGTGATTAGGTGTGGATCTCACCGACAAGTCCTTCGAATCTATTAGCATTCAAGGCAGTATCCATGCTTTCCTGACTCTGAAGATGCTACTAACCTGGGAGGAACACTTTATTACCATCACACCGCTATCGAAGCAAACAATACAACTTCTCCTCCAGCCTTTCCCTCCATAGCATTTTCGCAGTTGGGACTAGCATTTTCAGCTATGGTATGTTAAGACCTCATATGACACTAATCTCGTAAGATCCTAATGAACGCTCGATTTTGATCAGGTCTCCCACGTAACGGGAACCAATTGGTGGGTCTAGTTTTACATAGAAAGGTGGTAGGGTCGGTGGACATTGAAGGACACCATATACTGCCTAAATATGATCGAACTGCAAAAGTAGGTGTGTAAGCAGAAACTCACAAATCCGCTGGTTGTAGTAAGCATGATCGACATCACATTAAGCGCAAAATTCGGCAGTGAGAAACCTACCGAATGTGACATTTTTGAAAGCAGGAGGTACTGCAGACGACCCGTGAATCACTGTTAGTAAAGAGATAGGTTTACCTGGAAACAGATATCTGAAAACAAACCTTTTTCAATCAGGTCAAACAATTCTGAGACTGTTGCGTTGGGACTGATGTTAGGAAGTATTAGATAGCAAGTTGTCCGGAATTCAAACGAGCGAATAAGCGTCACTGGAATATTGATAGTAATATCCATTTTAATTCCATACAAAATAGCACGAAGATAGTTCTCGTGGGTTAAAGTCAGAGCTAGTGAGAAAAAAAATGGTTTACTTAAAGTCGTATCATAAAGATATAAGACAATCCGTAATAAAGAGACCGAGTGCCCTTCATACGAGGCTCGGCAGGTCGCATTATGAAAATGTTGATGCCTCGTAGGTCATATATAATTTTGTCAAGTAAAACGTTTTACCAGCGTTTGAGTTAACACGCTTTGATAAGATGAACAGACTACATGGAAGCCAATAAGAGTCGAATTCCGTGTACAGGCCAGAGGTTGGTGACACTTGTCCTTGGGTGAGTCTGCTCCACCCAACTGCGCACTGATGACGTCTCCCCATTTGGTGACGAAACGTTTGCAAGTTAATTGCCAAGCTCGGTGAACAGACTAACAACCACCCGATTAACAATGAGGTCAGATCTAAAAACGCCAGTGTCGTCTGCATATTCGATATCCGTGAGCGAATATCCCGACCTCACAGGCAACCGAGTCTCGGAACGAGTCTTCCATAATCACATCGATATACAGTTGAAGAGGATAGGGGAAACAGAACAGCCTTGTCTGACAACATTTGATTTAGTGAACTTAGGCGGGGACTTGCCGAAGACTCTCCCACGTTCATCGGAGTTGGCGTAGTCCGCCTTATGGCGATCCAAGAATTGATGGAGGACATCTCCGTTCTATAAACACTGCCATAGTTCACAGAGTAAAAGGCAGCCTTTAAGTCAAGTTGCTGGAAGCAATGTGGCTGCTCCAGAATCTGGAGAGGAGTGAATACGTGATCTGTCCATCCTCTTGAACCTGGTTTAGTCTTCACGGATCTGCCTATCTGTGTTCAATCAACCTTCGAAGGATGAGAGCACAGAGCACCACGGATGCCACAACCACCAGGCTAATACCGAAGTTTTCATATAGCGCTCGTGCAACATTCTGCAAGCGTTTTCCTTTAGTTCCACATAGCACCAATGAGTTTTCTCCAGTGAGTAACCAGAGAATCTCCACCATCTTTAAAGATGGCTAGATATCTCCTGTCCTAGTGCCCCCTCACACATTTCCTAGACGTTGTAGAGGAAGGTCTGGAACAATAAAACACCGAAAATTCTGCTTAGTGCATATGCAGTTATTCTTACTTCATGTGAACGATTCAGGATGCTGTAGTCTGGAACCCGTACCATCAGTGTGAATCTGGGTCGAGTTCACGATAAAGTCCTGATTCTATTATCCCGTTGGATAGAAAACCACACAAACCAGCACATATCTACGAAATAAATGCTGATCCAAGAGAAGGCCAGAGCATTATTTGAGGATATGAAAGTACACCCGAGTATGACAATACTTATAAGACCAGTGCAGCCTCTTTTAAGTAGTGTCGTACCAAGGTAAGTACTTCGATATGCCGAATGTCGTTCCAACTGAAATGTAAGGCGGTCTTTGTGCAATACAATCAGTTTAAAAGTATTATGAACAAGGGGGTTGGTCGATATTGGGTTTGGTCTACTGCTAACACTTTCCGCAAATGGTTGTAGATTATTAGACGCAAAAAATTTCTGGCTTGAACAACTTCACGATGCACGGAGAGCTGGTTGTTGTCAATCCTCCGAAAAATTTCCAGACATCTCATATTTTTCCGCGACATACCTTAGATCTTGATCAGACAGGCCTATGTTGAAAACGAACGCTTGATTGTCCATTCGTTTCAGAGGCACCAGAGTGCAAGGTAGCCAAAGACGGCGAGCATCCACGTGAGGAGGTAACGTCACTTGGAAATAAGGTTGTTCTTATTCTACCAAGCTCCTAATACATCTCGAAGTCAATCTTTCATGTTGTGTTCGATCTGGAAGCATATCATCGTCGTTATTTTTTTAAGGATGAATTCTTGGCTGTTTCATCACGGTAGTCAAGGGGTAGTGTGAAACAACGGGTCTACCATATGAATTTCCACTGGTCCCGGACAGTACACATCTGGGTGAAATCGACCCGAATGTGACTTTCTTGCCACCAAACATTTCCTTCAACCCATAGGCCGAGGTGCCATAGGACACTTCAAAAAAGAGGAGGCGTGAATACCTGCAGGTTTTTAAGATGCGTCTTGGACCGAAGTTCGCCGATGAGCAATGAATGGCGCGTTGACAAGCTATGAGTTCATTATGCTTACGGATCTGTTAAAGATGTCTCGAATAATTTAGTGTCCCTTATTGCTGATTTTCGGAGAAGAACCAAACGAACTCATTGAGACCGACAATCTGCTCTAGGCTCAAGTGATCATTGTTAACGTACAGTCACAACACACCGTTTCTTCTCGGGCTATTTCCAGCCTCACTTCGCGCATTCTAAAATATTAAATAAAAAATCACCACTACATTACGCCGTCTTGCATAATCTTAAGACGATTCCCCCATCGTGCAATAACAGCGAGAAAATGGTTAAAAGCATATCAAATGATTATTTTTATACAAGAGGAAATACAGACATTCAACAGCGAAACAGCGTTGATAACGCGAAAGGGCAGCAGAAAGATAAATAGACATTGCTTGATGACCCCTTCTCTTTCAGGCATATATGTTCCCAGATTGAAACACTGCTGACTTCGCAATAGTACCTCACTACGTCAAACGCTGCTCCGCGAGCGACTTTTGCAGTACGATATACTTAATGCATAATCTACAAATGCTTTGGTAGATCTTCGGAATTCATGCGTTATCAGGACAAATCAACGCATCTTGGACCAAAGTAACTAAAGCACTAGCACCGAAGAAACTGTTCACCCGTTCATGATTTCGGTTTTGCTGAGCCGATAACGGATATCTCGAACGTTTTCTTACCACTGGCTACTGATGTTAGGAAATCAAAGTTGATTTTTAAAAGACTTTCCTTTTTGAGAACCCTGAAATTTCAAGGCTGAAGATAAGCCGTTTTTATCATCCCCCAAATATCTGACAAAGTTATGCTTTCAAGGTTTCGCAGTCAAGTACCTTCTGAAAGTTCTTGATGTTCGTTTCGTACGAGACCATTTTCAACAGAAGGAGAACATTGCTCAAAAACATTAGATAAACTCCTCGCAAGTCGATAGACAAAAAAGATGTTGATGACGTAGAACCAAGGCTACGAACGTCAGGTGTTATGGCAAAGAGGTGAGTGGCAAGGATATCTTGGGAAGTGGAACATGGGACACCAGTTCGGAAGAGCTCTTGTCATGGAGGTGGCGACAACATGAAGACCAGGTCTCTTCAGTGGAAATGGGGTTGAAAGTCACCAACCAGGTAGGAAAAGAAAAAAGACTTTCCATTAAAATTGGTCCGGGTGTAAGCCGCCTGAACCCAGACATGACAAAAAACATTCCACGGTGCGGTAACATGTAGATCACGAGCAAGTAGGACGGGTGAGAAACGAATTCTGGGGACGAAATGGAAATCCAACCTTTCTGGCGGCCAAAGCTGTAACTTGATGGACATGGGAAGACCGAAAAAACGGTAGAAATGATCGAACAAGAAAACAATTAGAAGAATTTTGGATGGGCACAGAGCCGACAGACAGTACGGTGAAACGGCGAAGGGATAGGAAGACACGCAAAGACAAGGGAAGTTTGGACTGTACTTAGTAAACCTCAATTATGAATAGTGACAAGGTCAGAATTCTGCTAGTTGTCTGCGTGATGTCATCACTTAACTGAGATGAGGCGGATAACTGAGACAGATACCTGAGACAGATAAGTGGAGGGTAGCATTATCAGCGAATGGCAGAATTCAACTAGAAACGAATGGAAGCAGGTTATTTACGAACAGGGGAAAAAGGTAGGAGATAGAGCGCAAACTTGCAGAACTCCAGTGGGGATACCACGGATCCGAGAAACACCAACATCTGCACGAACTTACAAAGACCGATTCGCTGAGAAGTTTCATATCCAGTTGATCAAAACAAAGTGCATGCACCACATGGGCAGGGTATTATGATATAACTGGTCAAAAGCTTTGGAAAGGGCATTATACTCGAGATCACGCAAGGCCTCTCGGGTATGAAACTCTCTCCAGAAACTCGGAAAAAACGAGGGTGAGTAAAATAGGACGCGATCTATTCGGGTGAGAAAAGAGTGCATGTCTTTGGATAATGGTTACGTAAGAATTACACCAACAATAAATATTCCACAATAGTGGACAGGGAAAGACGGAAGAAGCGATCAACGATGAGTTCAAGTTCTTCAGCGCAAAGCTGAAGCAACAGGGTACAGACAAGGTCCGGATCGGGAGACTTCGATAATTGAAAGAGGAGACTGACGAGGCGGATGGAGTAGCTGATGAGGGAGATATGGTTGAATCGGAGGCAAAAAGCTGAGCAATAATCTCATCTACTTCATATAAGGGGATTTAATGGCACCACGGGGATCACATATGGAAAGGTGGGTGAACAGAAAGTGACGCCTTTGTAAGACTCCGGAGGGATCGAATCCAAACAGGCGCATCAAATAATTGAACACCGTTACGAATAACAAGCATCCTTGACCTAGTCTACGGTGGCAGACTTACGAGTAATCACCTAGTCAGAACGTGTGACGGGAAGGCTGTGTTCGCAAGCGCTCATGTACTCGATTTTATACTCATTGAAAGTGCACCGTGATTAAACCATTCGCCGAAGGTTTTCAAGTTTCGATAAGTAAAGGATGACCTGTAAAATGAAACTGTAAAGAATATGAGAGGGCGTGGCATTCGATATAAAAATGATATATCTGTGTTGACATGCACCACAATGCCTCAAGGCAGTTCGGAAAGGGCTTTTAGTGCGGCCTCTATCATATGGACTTGTGCAATGAGTGGACGCATGTGCCTTAGTAGGATTGGCATTGAGTCATGCACCGATCTGCCCGCTAAATATAAGCGAATAGCGTCAAAGTAAGCTTGTTGCATAGTAGACTGAGACTGACGAATAACGGAGGTACGTTGATGATAAACAAATAGACGGGCCGGTACCCAGTGTTATCGCATGTTTAGGCCGGCTGGCGGCTTCTGACAGGACTCTGCGCGTCCGCTTGCTGAATGTATTCGAAGGAGTCAACATTGGCCCCAAGGAATTGCATTCTGCATCATATCCGGCTCAGAACAAACCGTCTGCGATTCTCCAAGAACGCGCAAGTGTCCAGTAATTTGACCACGAATTCCATAATACATATATATATATATATATCATGAAGAGACTAGACCTTACCGTGGTGTGACGGTTTAGGTGACTGTGTGACCCACTGAGTTATACTGGGTAGTGTCCGTGCGACACTCCCAGTCTCCCACACCAGGTTAGCCAATGCTGAGAGGTCTGACAAACAGTCTTCTGGTCCTCCAAATTGGGGGTTGGAACATGTGGAGCGACGTGTTCCACCTGAATGTCCAGCCAAACACCACTACTTTGCTGTCAGACTTTTGAGTCAACGGCTTTGGCTAACGACACCCATCGTCCTCCTGTTTAGCTGTTGGCACCTGGCAGTATACCAGCCCACGTACAACCATGAACTGTACACACAAATAAACTCATACAACATCGGCCCTCGGGTGCTGCTATCGACCGGATCGCCTTACTTGCTGCATACAGCAGGGTGGAGAAGCGAAACCAGGTTACCGCTGACGCCTCCTTCATTTACTCTTGCATAAATCTTCTTTCTCCACTCCCCATCCGAGTAATAACTCTCTTGCAGGCCCAGCAGTGAGGATGGTGACTACGATCATTCTACATCGGTTTCGCAACCAACATCCAGCGCCGACATCCACAGATCAATATTCAGGCCTCGAAGTCCAGTCTATCTAACCGCCTTCAACGTTCGAAGGGAATTACAAATTCAACTTTCAGTGTATCAGCCATAAGCCGTGTATCACAGGCACATTGGTTCCAGTTGCTACAGTTTCCATCACCGGAAAACGGGAGTGTGGGGCGTACAACCAAGCCTTGGAGGCGATGGCATGCTCAGCTAGTTTGGGAATTGGGTAGCTACGCATTGAAGGCGATAGTTTGATGCGTGAGCGCCACTGACTGCGCGATTGGCCGTTTCTTCCCGTGTCACTAACCATGGGAGAGTTGATTCCTGCAGTCACCATCCAGAGAGAACCACCCGACTAAGTTTACTGGTTAGCGCTTTCGTACTTCGTTGCCAGGTCATACACTGTCCACCTCTCGGTCGCTTCCACTCAGCACAGAGCTGGGCGAAAACAGCTCTGCGGGGCAGACGGTCTTCTGGCATGCGGAGTACATGTCCCAACCAGCGCAACCTATGAAGCGTGAGTAATTCATCTACCGCGGGAGAGTTCATTCTTCCTAAGACCACCTGGCGTACCTCAGCATTACTAATCCGATGTTCCCACCAGACCTGACCAATGCTTCGGAGACATCGATGATCAAACATTGACGTCTTCCGTACGTCCTCTGCGCGTAGGGGGCCACGTCTCTGATCCATAAAGCAGAATGGATCGCACCACCGCATTGTAAACTCTTCCCCTGACAAACAAACTCACGTCACGTAGGCGCCATAGGCGTCCGAGGTTGGCAAAAGCTGCCCTGGCCTTTCCGATTCGAAAAATAATCTCATCTCCAGCCAGTCCACCGGAACCTAAACAGCTGCCCAGGTAAACAAATTTATCTACCACGTCGATTGGCTCACTTGCAAGCATGAGGTGTGAGTTGAATCCCACCCAGTCTTGTAGCAGCACTACTTTACACTTTGCAGGTGCGAAGCGCATGCCAAACCGTGCGGCAGAATTATTTTGGTTATTTTAAATCGTTTGCATTTCGGAAGGATCTGAACCAAGGAGAGCATCATCATCATCATCATCATGCTCTCCTTGGTTCAGATCCTTCTAAGGAGAGCAATATCATCCGCATACTCAATGTCTGTGAGCGAACGTCCCGGTGGCATTTCGACTCCCAAGGTTTCAGAGACAGGCAGAGATATTTCAAGCACCATATCAATAACAAAGTTGAAGAGGAAAGGGGAATGAGGACAACCTCGTCTTACACTACTGGACGTAGTGAACTCAGGCGAGGGCTTCCCGTATACTCGTACGCGTTCACAGGAGTTCGCATACATTGCCCTTATAAGGGAGAGAAATTTGGAAGGGACACCTTTGACCGCCAGACACCGCCAAAGTTGTAAGAACCTTGGGTTCGAAGTATGCAAACATGGCTGACTAGAATGACACGGAGCACAGAGTGAGGTATGCAGGTCACATCCTCTAGAACTGCGACCAGATGTTCACTGACGTCAATCGATCAGAACGATCGATAAGACTAGATTTGTTGTTGGCACAACATGGAATGAGAGAAAAGAATTCGCCATGGTGGATTCCACAGTAGAGGATGTCACGGCTTGGAATTTCTATTCTGTGGTAGAAAGACCACGTGGTTGAGTCAGAAGGGGAAATCATGGTCGATCCTTACATCAGGATATTTAGGGATCGGTTGTTATCGTTCGTCTGTAAAGCCGTAAGTAGTAAAAAAGTAGCGTCTCAAAATTGCAAGACCTCCACCCGTACTGCTTGATTCAATGGATCATTCTTCCCAGGTATTACTTATCAAACTACCCTGTACACAGATTCAAACATAAAACAGTTCGAAAATGTGGGGAACAACCAAAAGATATAGGCTGCTTGATACTGTGGATGGACTGATTATGAGAACGGTGGAATCTGAGGGAGATATTTTCTCACAATCCAATGAAAAAAAAGGCAAGAATGTCATCTTTTATTGACGGATGGTAAAGGACGTCAAATACCCCTTCGCACATAAGATGCTCTTTTGGAGATTCCGGGTCAAAATTAATGTGTGAACAACTGCCTTGACGGAAATGTGTTGCCCATTAAAAGGCGGTAGCACCGGCAGAAGCGGAGAAAAACAGACCGCATTAACAGTGTTACGCACACTACACTTATTAGTTACACATGACTAAGGTATTCAATCCTCATCGGCTCATTTCAGCAACAGTTCGATTACGGTTTTCGCGTCTGATGACGTAAATGATTATAGTTTACTTTACACCAACTGTAATATGACCATAAATGGTCAAGTGTCGTCAGATGGCAGGACAAGAGGGTGCATGTTGACCGGAGTTGGGAGGACCTATGAAAACATATGAACGACGGATGCACAGTTGGATTCGAAGGTCCGTAGCATAAACTATATATATATATATATATATACCATATGGCACGGAGACGTCGCTGAGGTATGCAAGCAAAGTGAACAACCACATATATATTCACATCCCTGTGGGAATCTGCAATCCACTTGTACATGCTAAACGGGCTGTGCGCATCTTTGGGGAGAAGTTGACAACGATAGAAACGCAAGTTCCAATTACCGCTCCATTTATCGTACAACACCTATGCTTTTCAGCAGGTACAGTCATTTGCATATTAAATCACGCGTAAAAAATCCGGCGTTACGATCCCCCAGAGCATTGACAACGAAACACCAACACAAAAGTCTCAACACTTCCCATTACAAACAACGCAAGGAAAAATTGCCAGTCGTGCATCGGACTCTTTAAGCGCGTATAATAGTATAAAATGGTGACAAAAGGAGGGGAACTAGAAACAAAAAATGAATCTCCGACAAACTAATAGACGGAGACGGGGACAGCAAAGGAACAAAAATAAAACTTTGGGGCGCAAACCTGGATGCCACCTCAACGTGGAAAGAAGTCTAAAATTCTTTTCAAATAAGTTCAAATAAGCTGTTCTTTGAAGCAACAAATTAAAAATAGCGAGTAAGGTTCAGAGATTCAGCTGCAGATGCATGTGAGTGCGCAATGTGAGGCCGCCTCATTCAAAAGTTGGTGTGGACTGAAGGGACTGTATCAACTGCATCACGGTCGCGACAGTGCCACCGACGAACGCAATTACCCCGATAACGATGAATATGACGTCCTTGACCACAACTTTCAACCAAAAGTATTTTAGAAGATGACGTTCGGACCACAGGTGCAAAACCTCCAATACAGAAGGCAAAACGAAGGCGAGGACAGAACTAGACCATGCGCCTACCAAGGAAATCATAAGATCCAATTTTGGTATAGTGATGACCATCAAATCTACATAATGAAAGGAAGAAAACAGAAATAGGATTAACACACTGCCGTCAAATTTTGCGGTGTACATGGGTGGCTACCCTGAGTAGATAAAATGTCAAATGTTGTTTATCATTTGAATCACCAAGTCTATCGAAAAACACAAGCGGCGCAGCCGTTGTACAGACCCGAAAAAACACACGGGAAAAAGAATGCGAAATGTGGATTATCCTGCATCTTTACGGCAAATCAGAGGTAAGTTCCATAACTGTTCCAAAGATGTATTCGGAAGCGATGCAATAGGTGGAGAAAACTAGATTAAATCTGACAGCACCCACAAATGTGCCACAAATTTCTTAATTCGGCTGAGATACACCGCTGTTCTTGCTTAGCCTAAATCATTCTAGACAGATTCCCAGGAAGTGATGGTGATACTGCGCAGATCAGTAACTTCATTAGTGAGACACTGGCAGGATCATATTGAGGGCAGAGTGTACATCCAAATCCGGTCAAAATCGTCTGTTAAATATACCGACCGAAAGTAACAATGCTCGATATCAGATTGCTAAGCCTATCGTTTATAGACAGTAAGGTTCTGAGGCTCCAAATGGGATTGTACCCTGGAAGTGAAGTAAATCTATTCTGTAAAGCGCAGATGTCTAATCCTTGTTCGGAATCGCTAGAAACACGCATCCCAAGAATTTTCCTGAAAATTCAGAATCACAGCCTTCCTGGTATCAGTTGAACAATGTGCAACGAGTAACCTATTCAGACAGGAAAAGTCAAGAGTCACTCGGGAGTTCTGTCTGAGCATTTCACTCTAGGAGCCAATAAACACCAGATGATGTGCCTATATCTGGGCGACTGAGGCGTAAGCGCTACTATACCTTGTCTGTGTGCAAGTTAATTACAGTGTCAGTAAGGCACTCGCAGCCAAATATCACGCCGTGCAACTACTAATCTGGGGGTCACAGATTCCAATCCTTTAAGGGATTCCAGAGCTAAGCACCGCTGATGTACCTCCACAACACCGAAAGGGGTTGTGGGGTTTCACAGCTCCTGAACGTATATATAAATATCGACTACAAACATAGTTCCAAGTTCACATATGGAAAGACGTGACTGCTTTGATAGTGTGGTATCCGCCAGTACAAAATTTTGGCTACCTCCATAACTCTGTATACACAGCGTAGGCAGCGAAACGTACCAGAACTTCGTCCAACTACCACAGTATCGCTGGCAGTCATGTTTGTTTTTGATACTGTGACGCACTCAGCAACAGGTGGTTTTAGAACCTGTCTAGCCGACGAAACTTATAACTTGTACTCCAATCCCTATAGAAAGATCCCACAAAAAAACTACTCAGCATAATATTCGAAACCCCAATGGTGGTCCAAAATTTCAAGAAACGCCCCGCCATATCGAGGTTTCAAGGACCTAAGACAACATGTTTAAACCATCTGGTTGGAAGTCAAGTTGGCAGTCGAGTAGTTGCACAAGACCATTCATTTTGAGGTAAGAATGAGATATACAAACAGACAAGAAAGGCACGACCGGCCCAAGAACTTATTCATTTTATTCGTCGCGTAGGTCATTGTAACCAATCGAAAAGGTCGCAAGGTCTCAAACACAACAGTAGGAAAAGGTCAGACCTTCTGCAGAAAAACATCGCGCTTCCCCACATAAAGCACTATTTAACAAGGTGAATAAGCGGCTTTTTCAAGACTCCTTGGTCGAAAGACTTGAAAATCAATTGTGCAACCAGAATATGGTTGAGAGGCCAGATACTGGTATGATCACCAATTGTGTGTGAATGGAGTTTTTTTGCATTATTGGCCTTGAGCGTAAGAAAGAATAAGCAACAGAATCACCCAACTTCACACCCACACGAAGGCCGGGTAAACTGTACTTCGTTCATATAACTATCTTTCGTAAGCATCGTGTGCACATCGTGCACGCGACCGCCTGTAGCAGGATACCAATAACTGAAAATAAGAATGCCGCAAAACCTTTTACATCGAAGTATAAACCCAGATAGAGTAAACAAATTTGACTTCTCAGTGTGCGGCTGTTTTAAAAACCGTTGTAAGATGGAATCAATACATCAGTGGATCGATCTAACGGCACCACAAGGCCATTCCACGGTGACACAACTGTTCACAATAAGACTGCATTGTTGAACAAGCCTATTCCCTTACATTTCTCATATTGAGGGTAGCTACCCACCTGTCAGAAGACCATTTCACTATGTCCCGGAGGTTAAGTAAATTCAAAGTCTTATCAAACATCACTGAAAATAACCCCTATATAGTGCGGCATGAATAACTCACCACCCTAACCTCATCGCCCTTTCCAATTTTATTTCGTGCAACTCATCCATCGGAGCCTCGTTTTGCGTGTGAAACGTTGTTTTGGAAGCAACGCACCGCGGCCAGTTAAGCTTTCAGTTACACGGAATATTGAACCCCGTGCTGAAATTCACTTCACAAGTTTCAATCGACCTTATGCACTGAGTGAAGTTAACCTGTGCCGAGATGCGGAGAAGCATCGTAAAACTGTTTCAGCCCTTTTTGGAATCGTCAGCAGTGCGCTTCTCATGAACCTCATCGCGCGAACCTTCCATCTGCGAAGTCCTCACACAAAAAGCCAGTCAACACATGACTACATGATGTGGATTCCGTGATGAAAGAATAAGTGGTGCAATATCCTGTGTAAGCGCGAGTTGATCATACTGAAGAACACGCAGTGATGATCAAAAGGTTAAGTGCTCAAACTCCAAACTGGGAGAGACAGGGGTCGAGACTATGGAGTTTTCTGAAATGCACACTGCTAATGACTCTCAATAAGGATGAAACAGCTGTATGGTGCTTCTCGGATTTTCAGCACACACTGGCCTCACTTAGGTGACGAGACCTATGTTGAGAGATTGAACAAAAGGTCTCTTCAGTAGAGATTGACTTCACTCACAGAACGAAAGCTTGAGTGAGATCTTCCAAAACTCCCCATGCGTTCAACAATTTCATGGCATTTATTAAAGGTGAATGGGCGAAATGAATCTCCGAATGCTGTAACCGTGATGAATGGAGCCACTAAAGGTGTTAACTGGTGGATAAGATGGTTGTGGATAAGATGAAAAACAATGAAAAGGCTAGGCTGAAAAACGGACAGCATGCCAACGTCATACTGCGCCTATGATGATCTGTCTTTTTTTCTAGTCTGGGACTTCTTAATCGCCTGTCAAACACGGCACAAAGCACAAAAGCGCACACCTGATCACTCGGTCAAGTGAGCGACTAAAAAATTCATCATCAGTATATAATATACAGTCACCCAGATTTATAGATATCGCTCTTGGAAACGCAGTGTGGTTTTCATCCACCGTTGACTTTTATAGGGAGAATTACACCTACGATGGTTCAGCTACAACTAAATACAGTGTCTTCCCAACTTATGGTAATTATGGCATTACTATACTGGACTAACTCGACAAGTCTAAGAATGTGTCTTCTCCATAAAGATCACACTTTTGAAAGGTAATTTACGAGAAACTGATACATCATAGAGTCATATTCATCGGCCAATGTACACTGTAAACCTATGAGTTCTAATCAATTTAGTTGTAATTGCGTAAAACCGATCTAGGAAGTGGGACACCAATTACATATGATCTCATCGACAGAATGGCCAGTCATTGCCTTACACAGTCGTTCAACTCAGTGGTGATGACAGATTTCACGTCTTTTACCGATTTTCAACCGAATGAAGATAGTCATCTTTTCATTCGCTTTAAGTGGCTGTCACCTTGCTTGCCACTGTAAAGAAAATCCTGGTTTTCATTGCAAATTGTCGGATAACATTACTCACGCAAAAGCCCATATGGATAAACTCCATACCGATGGAGCAGCAAGTATGTGCAAGGTAACTGAGTTCGAACAGACACCTGACACAATCGAGACCACAGGTCATGTTCCCTTCTAAATAAGCCTCACTACGGGCGGACTGGTCTTCCACGTCATTGTGGTGGTACAGCCCCCTTTGCTTTGAAAGATGGTCAATACTGAAAAAGGTGGTGTCAAGATAGTAATGGCAGTCAACCGCTTCTGAGACTCGCGCATGGGTGGTTATGACAAGAGCGAATCTTGTGTAAATTGTTACTAGGCTCTAAATGACGGTGTCAATTAGTCGAATTGTAACTGCTTCAGCTGTCAACAAAAGGTGTACTTTAGGAAACCAAGTTCCGCGTATCAGTTTTCGGCTCATCAATGTAGAAGTTATATCAAAAGCTGAAAAGGTTTAAATCCGACTACCTAACATCGCCCCCGTATCCACGAAAAATGTGTACAAATTTTACGAAATTTAACCGTCTCTGCTCGTGAAATTGTTAGAAGCCCTGTTCCTTCGGCAGGAAAATCAACTAAAAACACTTCAAACAAGGAAACAACTTCGGCGATTCGAAACTTTTCCACACTCTGAATACAGCATTCCCATCCAATAATTTTTGCAGTCCCGTATTTTTGCAACATAATCATCCGTTCCAATAAAATCCTTGGTAATCGGCCAGGAATTACCCTACCCTTACACAGCGACACTCAAGTAGAAAAGAACCAATCACTACACACGTGGTTGGTTGTCCCATCTGTAATATTCCGTTTTGGTGGCTGGCTAAATCCATGTAAATATCATTTTTCCTAAGCAAGATGCAGAATGATATTTCTTATAAAAAGGAAATACTGTACTACACATAGGCGGTACTGCGAAACATCCAACTCCATGCATCCTCAAACACCCAACGGGATTTGTAAAATCATAGAGGTGAAACCGTGGGACCATGTGTTTGATGCCTCACCTATTTGCAGATCGCAGGTATCCACTGATCGGTATTCCAAAACGACTGATCGATCGACGAGCGGACCTCAATGCCTGCTTGTACTGGGTGTGAATACACTAAATTCGAAGAGGTCAAATTGTTGGAAGCATTGACTTCACCTAATTTGAACTGGAAATAACGCGTAAACAAGTCTACGACAAACAGGAAACCCAGAGTGAAAGCGGTAACAAACAGCGCAATTGTACACATTTCACGTGAACGAAGCTGACGGGAAATAGCAAAACGCTATGGACTTCCACCTCTGACAACGATTACGCTCTGATAATCTGGAGTCATCAGTGACAAGGGTGTGCCCTTGACAGCGAAGAACGACATAAATGGGTTTTAACCACTCAGAAACTATCAGCGTACGTAGCAAAATAGTTCTTTGCCATATATGGAAGGCCGCAGCAAAGGCTGCCTGATTCCACGTGGACATTAAAGGGCGAAGAACACGTTTTGTATCTATTATGAGAGACATAATCGAAACGTTTTATACTATCGTTTACAGTTAGTTACGTCCAACTAGCAGTTGATACGCAACCATATTTATGGGGAGTAAATGAATGAGACAAATAAATACGCTTCTAAACGTCTGCACAACACTACAGTAGGGCCGACACTTGAATAAACGCATTTGGACTGGCACCAGACGGTCTCTTCCTCACAGATAAACCCAAATACGCTAGACAGACACTAGCTGAGAAACCTACGCCATCCTTGAACAGAGTAGGAGGAAGGTCATCAGGACCAGCTGCACAATGACCTTTGAGTAAAGATATGCAATCAGACATTTCTGAGGCTGAAGGCAGCTCAATATTCACAATCCACCTTTATGCTTGAGGCCAGGATTCCGGATTGGAGGTAGCAGGTGGCCTGCTGAATTGCTGTTCGAAGTACTGTGCTTTGCTGGATATCAGAGAGCCATTCTAGTCCCTGATAGCTTCGCTGATAAGAGGCTTCCGAGGACCATTCGACAAAATCAAGTGGAACAGCTTGCGGACGTTTCCAGCATTTTTTCAACCTTCAAATTCTTCGGCCTTTCGGGACACCATGCTTCGCGGTCTGCACGAGCACTCAGTTTCACCTGGCGTCGGATGGTGCGTCGGGTTGGGTTGTGGTTGCAGCCAGGGGGAATCTGTCGCCGGGCCTGCATCAAAGCCACGGTCATATCGGAGATCTGATATCTAGATGAGGCTGACTGGATTAGACCGCAATGCAATTTCCGGCTCTGAGTAGTGCTGTGGACATCTGTTCCCAGTGGCCGTTCATATCTCACATCGGACAATGCTGCAGCTTTCTGAGATGTTTCTGGTGATTTCGTTTGATTTCTGGGTCCTCCAACTTCCCAACAGCTAAACGAGGTGTGCGTTTTGTGCAATGAAAAGAAGCATGGAACAAGTTCATGGTCGGAGTCCACGCTGGTGTTCCAGAAGGAGCGGCAAACAGTGATCGACCAACGCCACCGGTAACTAACAGCGATGTGATCTATTTGGATTCGGGACTGGTTCATTGTACAGCAGGTACTTCAGTAGCGGAAAACATCCAGCACCATCAACTGCGGCAGCTCGGTCATATGCTATGCATGCCGAAACACCATCTACCGAGACGACTTTTGTTCTCTGTGCCTCCTTCAGAATGGCGCAAACCGCGAGGTGGACAACGCATGACGTGGCAGAAGGGCGTAAAAGGGTTAACGAAGAGTTTGGGTGTTGTTGGTGTTGTATGCCTTCCAGGATGGGGCCCCCGTGACCCCAGCTGCACTAGGCTGGAGATGCCGCAAGAAATGGTGGCTGATCAAGGTCAGTCGCGTTCGTGCTGTCAGTTTCTTTCTAGATTGTCTGATTGAGCGCTTGAAGGTGTAGGTGCCTCAAAATGCTTGACATAGGCCAGCACTAGGTCACCTCCCTCATCCACTCTTTTTCTCTTTTCTTCACTCTAACGTTTTGAGTACAATTAAATGAACTTCATGGTTTTACGGCAGTGATGCATCAGTGCCAACACTGATGTTGTTGTCTCTAATGATGATGAACTGACGGCGAAGTGGTCTATTTGGATTCGGGGCTGCTTCGTTGGTGGGCATCATGTGATCAAGCGAATTCCGTTGTTCCGGTAACTGTTACTGGAAAGGAACAGTCTGTGATCGACACACATAGGAAGGAGGCAACCTCCGTTGTCCGCGCATCTTGTGTTCAATTTAAGACGACCACAGTAATCGAGCCTCAGCGGTGCTTTGTCTACCTACCAGGGAGTTCAGTTAACCAGAAACCACCCGCCCTGCTGTATGCAGCAAGTAAATCAATTCAATTCAATTTATCAGCTATAAGCCGTGTATCACAGGCACATTGGTTCCAGTTGCTACAGTTTCCATCACCGGAAAACGGGAGTGTGGGGCGTACAACCAAGCCTTGGAGGCGATGGCATGCTCAGCTAGTTTGGGAATTGGGTAGCTACGCATTGAAGGCGATAGTTTGATGCGTGAGCGCCACTGACTGCGCGATTGGCCGTTTCTTCCCGTGTCACTAACCATGGGAGAGTTGATTCCTGCAGTCACCATCCAGAGAGACGGCAGCTGTCGATCAGACTAAGGTTGCTGGTTACTGTTTTCATACTTCGGTGCCGGGTCATACACTGTCGCTTCCACTCAGCACAGAGCTGGGCGAAAACAGCTCTGCGGGGCAGACGGTCTTCTGGCATGCGGAGTACATGTCTCAACCAGCGCAGCCTATGAAGCGTGAGTAATTCATCTACCGCGGGAGAGTTCATTCTTCCTAAGACCACCTGGCGTACCTCAGCATTACTAATCCGATGTTCCCACCAGACCTGACCAATGCTTCGGAGACATCGATGATCAAACATTGACGTCTTCCGTACGTCCTCTGCGCGTAGGGGGCCACGTCTCTGATCCATAAAGCAGAATGGATCGCACCACCGCATTGTAAACTCTTCCCCTGACAAACAAACTCACGTCACGTAGGCGCCATAGGCGTCGGAGGTTGGCAAAAGCTACCCTGGCTTTTCTGCGATTCGAAAATAATCTCATCTCCAGCCAGTCCACCGGAACCTAAACAGCTGCCCAGGTAAACAAATTTATCTACCACGTCGATTGGCTCACTTGCAAGCATGAGGTGTGAGTTGAATCCCACCCAGTCTTGTAGCAGCACTACTTTACACTTTGCAGGTGCGAAGCGCATGCCAAACCGTGCGGCAGAATTATTTTGGTTATTTTAAATCGTTTGCATTTCGGAAGGATCTGAACCAAGGAGAGCATCATCATCATCATCATGCTCTCCTTGGTTCAGATCCTTCTAAGGAGAGCAATATCATCCGCATACTCAATGTCTGTGAGCGAACGTCCCGGTGGCATTTCGACTCCCAAGGTTTCAGAAACAGGCAGAGATATTTCAAGCACCATATCAATAACAAAGTTGAAGAGGAAAGGGAAATGAGGACAACCTCGTCTTACACTACTGGACGTAGTGAACTCAGGCGAGGGCTTCCCGTATACTCGTACGCGTTCACAGGAGTTCGCATACATTGCCCTTATAGAGATAGAAATTTGGAAGGGACACCTTTGACCGCCAGACACTGCCAAAGTTGCTGACGATCGACAGAATCAAAAGCAGTTTTCAAATCCAGAAAAACGACCAACGTGGGACGTCTGAAGGAGTGGCGCTGTTCAAGAATTTGTCTCAAGGTCAAGATATGGCCCATGCATCCTCGACCGGGGGAGACCCAGCTTGATTCTCACAAATCTGTCTCTCCCGGTAATCCATCAACCTGCGCAAAATAATGCCAGAGAGTAGCTTAGATGCGACGGATACCAGACAGATACCACGATGGTCTTCACATGACGTTCTTGCTCCCTTTTTGAAAACTGGGATGAGGGTCGGGGAGCTCCATTCGGCTGGTATTCTGTTTTCGTTGCAAATCTGCAGTATGGTTGTCAGACTGTTCACCAGGACCTCGCCCCCTTCTTTAAAGAGTGCGGGGTGCAGATCATCCGGGCCACGTGTCTTTTCGCGCTTAAGGATTAATATCTCCCACTTGATTTCGGTTGCTGATGGCGAGTTGGTGTCCATTCGGGCCCTCTGAGTTTTTCCCGTGGTTGTGTTGAAGGAGACCACCGCTCAAGACAGCGATTGAGAGAGTGAATTGCTGTTCCCCCTTTTTGGCACATTGTCTCAAAGACCCCTGCCCTCTTTTGACCGGTTGATCGAATCAGTTGAAACAGGGCGCGGCTGTTTCTTGCAGCGAAAGCCGTCTCCATCTCTCGGGCCTTCGAAATCCACCAGGGTTGTCATTCTTCAAGCTCCTGATTATCCAGTGTTTGAGGGATCTGCATGCGCCATCATAGTCGCTAGTTGCTGGTATGGCCTTTCTGGCAGCAATAAGATCTGCTGATCTCGACGATATCCAGTGTTCATTTAGTCGAGTCCGATGGCCTGAACAAGCAGTTCTGAAAGCTAAGGGCATTGCTTCTTTAACTCGTCTCCATTCAACCTCCAAGCAATCTTTGTCGTCCACATGACTGTGCGTTCCCAGTAACTTTCTAGGCAGTTCAGCTCGATACTCTTCAGCTACTGGAACCTGTCTACGTTGATTAACAGAGCCGCTATCTTTCGGCATGCGTAGTGCTGGCGAAAAGCGAAGTGATAGCCGGGCCAGCACGATGACATGATCAGAGACAAGATGCGTATCCCAGAGGCTCTCCATCGGCAACTGACAGCTGTATGTTCCAAATGAGTTCACAAACGCCTGGTGGTAAGTGACCTCCAAGTAACTCGATGTGAGCGTTTGTATTGGGAGATCGTACTGGCCAGAAACAGTCGACGATCTGCACATAACTGAACAAGGAATCGTTATCGTCCCAAATCACCGGGCGAAAGGACCCTTGCTTGAAAGTCTCTTCTGCGAGGCTCGTCTGCCAAAGTCTGTGAAGGAGTCTCACAAGCAGCAAGTTGACAGATGTCTGTTTATCGTGTCTGCCTACGCCCCAATTGACTGTAGCTCCGCCGCCGTCAAAGACAGGTTTTAAGACGTCCTGAATGCTCTGCTACGGCTCAGATATCGTTGTGTTTGCCGGAGATATCAATGCACAAGTGGGAAGGCTTAGCGAATTTGAGACTTAATTAGGTGATCAAAATAGATTGGATTCGGTATATACGGACAATGGTGAACGATTGCTTCAGCTGCGTGGCGACCGCAGGTTGTCTTTATGCAGTACTAGCTTTCGAAATACCAAATACGTCTGGCCACTTGGTGTCCCCCAACGGCGCGCCGGCCATGAACTCAAATCGATCACACTGCTATCAGTTGTCAAAGGCGTGGATCAATAACTGACTGCCGCTCGTTTTTAGGACACATTTATGGATTCCGAACACGCACTCATCCGGAGTCGCTTCTCCCTACGTTTTCCAGGACCGCGTAAGATGCGGACAAATCGCCTGGCAACTGAAAAACTGGCAGATCCGGATGTTAGACGAACTTACCAGAATCGTCTTCTAGAGTCTCTTCCAAAAGCTCCACCATCAGATGCGAACTCATACAGGGACGAGATTTCCACCTCTTTGCATAGTGCTGGGAATGCAGGTAATACCCGAAGATTATTTCAGTTGACCGGCGCGACCAGTCTCTGGGAACCTCCTGTGAGCGAAACCATCAAGGATCAGAATGGTGTGACCATCCCCGATAAAGAAGAACGCCTCCACCGGTGGTCCGAATACTGCAAATAAGTTATCCAGCTGCCACTCCTCTGGAGCCTACAGTTGAGGTAAAAGCCTGGACAGTGAACATGGACCCGCCTTCGGACTCGGAGGTTTATGGGTGCGTATGTTCTCTCAAGCGGCACTGTGCTTCTGGTCCGGACGATCTCGATCCAGCATTGCACAAAGACGGGGGTGAAATCCTCAGCAGCGCTTGCCTGTATTTTGGAAAACGAGTCTGTTCCAGACAACTGAAGGGAGTAGGCGAAAGTGCCCATTTTCAAAACAGGGGCTCGTAGTGAGTGTGGTAATCACAGGGGGAGCAATCTGACCTCGGACGTAACGAGAATGTTGGCGTCACTTGTGCTTCGTCACCTTACGGTGGCTCGTGAAACACTGACTCCAGAGCAGCAAGCGCGATTCCAGCCTGTTAGCGGTTGCATCTTTCACTACTTCCCTCGGCGCCTACGTTCTCAAACTTAAATCATCTGGCATTATGTGTTTGGTCTCTTATCCGATAGTCCACCAAGTGGGCTTATTGGATGACTCTTGAACCAGTTTGGCGGTGGGTTGCTTGAGGATTCAATAGCTAACTCGCCTCCTTTAGCAACCGCTTTTTCAGTTGCTCTGAAGAAATAACCACAACTGTCAACACAACCTAGGTTCGGAAACCGTAGCCAAAACAAAACCAAAATCAAAGACGATCTGAAAAAGTTGTGTTAGACAACTCTCCAGCCACACACATAAGGTCGACTCTGAAGATAACTTGGATTGCTATCTGTAATGCGGCGTGGATGAGCACTTTTTTAAGCCGAACGTCCCATAATCCTTGGAAACCATGTTACGTCTAATCCATTCAGGCGTATCTTGATACAGAAATAAAGGAGACTCTGAAGGATGAACACTCTTTTCTGGCACGACACACAAATGCAGGTTTCGTAAACACCGTTAGACGAATAACGGTAGTTTTTCGCCTTTTCTGTCTTTGTGCATTTCTGCAGACAAGTGGTCACTTGGCCCATTTGTTGTATTTGCTGCTAGGGTAAAAACAAAAGCGACGAAGAGGACAGGCAAACGTCGTTTCATAATTCGCAATAACGTCTTTAGTTTCAACACTTTTTTGCGATGCACATTATAGACTGTTAATCGTATGCAATGATTTCCATGTTTTTTGGTTTTTTTCGAAGCTTTCAAGCCGAATGAGATGATGTTAATTCGCCAGACGTGACTGTGCGTTTGACGGAAAAGGTAATGGAAAGTGAAAAACATACAACTGTGACATATGTGAATAAATTATGGCAAATTTACTCGTAGCAGTCATGATAGGCATAATCGACATGTTATCAGGAAGGTCAGATTCCTGAAAACAACTACTGAATGCCCGACATCTACTGAGACCCTCAGCTCTGCTAGGTGTTGACCAGCCAGACAACGCCCCTTCAATATACAGCGCCTCACAGTTTTCTATCAAACCCAGACAGCGCGAGTCAGCGTTGCTCAAGGTCAGACAACGCCCCCGCAGTATGCAGCGAGTCGCAGCCTATACCAAGACCAGACCGCGTGCGTCAGCATTGGACCAAGTTAGACAGTGTCCCACCAATGACTAGCTTGAGTTGTATTCTCGCACTCGCACGTACTCACACTCTCGCGCTCGCTTGTTCGGAATATAGCTGTTGTGTTCCCTTCTGTGAGTCTTTTTTTCCGGCACTAGGCACTGGAGCCGGTCAGCAATCAGATACAGCAGATTAGCGAATCAGCAGACATAACACTTCCATTGAGGAATGTGTCCAGCACCAGAAGCTGCGGTGGTTGCGTATGCCTAACCGTCGTTCGCTGAAAAGTGTGTTGTTTTCCGTGCCCAATTAAGAGTGGCGGAAGCAGAGAGGTGGCCAACCCTTGACCTGGCAGAAGGGTATGAAAGAGATTACGAAACTTTTGAATGCTGTCGGTGCTAATCGCCTTTCAGGGTGGGAACAGCGTGATTCCCATTGCGCCTGGTTGGAGACACTGTGGGATTTGGCTGCGAACCGATGTCAGTGGCGTTTTTGTTATCAGTTTCTATCCAGATTGCCTGAATGAGTGTCTGGGGGTTAGACACCTCGGAATGATTGTAGTAAGTTCCTTCCTCGTCCAAATATACTCTTTAATCCACAATAAAGATTTCAAGTAAATCATAGTTGTACGCCAGCAAAGCACCAGTGTTGAACACTGATGCCTTGCTATCCATAAAGAAGATTATAATGATGATAAAATTGAAGAAGTCGCCCCCGCTTTCTGCATACGCTCAGCATCGACACCAAATCTCCCACCTAACTGTGCTTCTTCCGGAGTTGGTCGTCTAACCCGCCAGGATTACTATATACCATTCATCATACCGACCGAAGCAGTCGTGACAAATCTTGATAAAACTCGTCCTTCTCAATTGCAGAACTTCAGCAAGTTGAAGCGTATGCCGGTATGACAAATAAACACCGCTGGCCGCATCGACCGGCATTGATCTCAATTGAGCCAGACAACCGCACAGCGAACAGACGACTGTTTAGTGGGATACAGCCCAGTAAGGCGCATTCAACCTTGGGACTGAGTGCAACTCCCACACCGTAGATGCTACGAGCTATTGTGTCAGGAACACCTGATACCCGAAAACTGAAATTTGAAACATCTGAGCTCATCCCAAGCAGCTTGAGGCCGAAGTGGAGTCTTGTATGCGTGTTTCGGCAAAACCGTACGTCGATAGATAGGGAAAGCAAGGTTTCAGTAAGAGACATCTGTTGCCCAATTTGACATAAAATACGCCCATCGAAGGCTGAAACGTGGGTCAGATCTTTTGAGGTTAGTAAGTTATTATTTTGGTTTCTTTTTCTGGGCGAAAGTTTAGACACAGAACAGTGGCTAGGGGACTGGCAGATGGTGGTGGCACGGTATCCTTCGACGGGTTAGGAGGGTGAGCGAAGACATGCAACGGCGAATCATACTTCCCGGTTGCCCGAGCCGAAAAAGGGGATTTGGTTGAGGTATCCCATTGTCAGCCTTTGACTCAAAGGTCTGACCCACAAAGCGGTGGAAGGATGTAGGGTTTTGCTCGCGGGACCTGCCCTAGCCTCTGACTCAAAAGTCTGAAACGCGATAAAGCGGTTGTTAGGGTTTTCTCGGGGGACCATGCCCGCATCGGATGATTCAGTCTGACGCACATGGCTGTAGGGACGGGGTCTGGCCGTAGGACGCAGGGAGTAAGGCTTTACTGTCTCACTTCTAATGTAGCTGCGCACAGCAGGTGCATTTTGAGCGGCAGCGGACTCTTTGGCTTTAGAGGTGTTTCGGCCGTATTAAATAATGCGCCGGTAGTCACAGTCAACTGTCTGGCGATCGGAATATGCGGTTTTTAGGGCCGACCTTTTCTAACCCGTTCTCCCTCGAGGGAAGCAAGCATCACTGCCCCCACAAATATGGACATGCTGGTTTCCTGGGGAAAAACGTCTTACTGCCTTTATGCCCATATTGCAGAGGACAGTACGAGATTACCTACAGACTCGCAGTAAGGAGACTGTCATTACCACTCGGCACTTTAATGAGATGTCTCGATAACCTCTGGAAAGTGACCGGACAGTGATGTTTGAACATCCTTGTGAAAATCAGATGACTCGAATTAAATTTAAAATGTCCTGAGGAATGGTCAACACATCGCACACCTTGTTGGACACAACATAGAATCGAGTCTCCTTGGATTAAAACTGGGACGGCTCATGGAAATTACAAGGTGTTACCAAGAAAAACTTTCTGTCGGCCAAGATTTCCTCAGTTTCGTACGTTTCAAAATCAGAACATCTCAGTGCACTTGACACGCTTGAAACTTAAATGCAACTTGAAGGACTGTATACTTGGCGCACAAGTTATCTGGCTATATGCGCCTCTCAACCACTATTGATTCACTTTACCTGCCACATTTTGTAATACACTCCCGGTTTTCTCGGAAGCATACCCAAAGAAACTGGCCAAAAAACTGTTCACAAGTTTTCAGTCAAACAATACAACGCATCTGCCATTTATCCCGGTGTTCTCGGATATGCAAGGTCTTCTGCATGAATCTTAAACAACGGTCATTCACGTGCTACCGCTCAAATGGCTCACGAAAGAAAACATCGCACTCGTCATCCTCGAGCATAAAAAGGTGAGATCGAAGGTACCTGAAGTGCTGCTTGGAACCAGTTGTGGGTGAATAAAACAGTACTAATATTAATTCACAACTGGGGCCATCTTAGCACCGGAATGATGCCAAGTGCAAGAACAGCCAGCAGATGTGTAGAATGGTGACCCCCTGGAGAGGAACGAAGCAGTTGTCCGAAATCTGAATTACCTCGCATATGGGTTTATCGACCATAAGCCTTGCTCAGACACACCAGTGAATGGTGTATCTGAATACTGAATGGTGTGTTTGAATACTGAATGGTGTGTCTAGAATACTACTCGTTCTCGGGGAATTACCTCGAAGCTCAGAGCTAATGGGTGTTCCGATAAAATCGCAATAACGTGAATTAGGGTAGAGAAATAGTTCCCTCCAGAAAGGTTCCCTACTACTCACTGTTCGTGCAAAACCGTTAACTCCAACAGGATTGATTGAATCCGGTTATGTCATCCTACGGTCTGCTGGGATTTCCTTGATTAGTTCAATAAGCTATTGAGTGGAAAGACAGTGTGTGAATGGACCGTTATCAACAAAGGGTGAGAGTCAGCCAAGGAGTCGTTTGACTGGAGACGAAAACATGATTACTACGGGAACAGTCTAGCGAAAAAGCATATTTTCAGTTATTCTCAGCACCAAACTCTACACAAAAATACACCGCTAGAACATCGATTCAAGCAGTTACAGTGACGTTCACCGACGGAAATGTTCGAAGAAGTAACCGTAAAGTGAACGCCAAAACCCAAAGCTTCCACCTAGCATTGGTCGCAAAGGTTCTGTTATTGACATGAAAGGTGGTCACGCTTAGCAAGAGACAGAAATCCCATTCGATGGGCGTCTGTACCGTATCTGTCGGATCGTTAGGCGTCGATAGGTACTGTGTCAGTGTCTTCATTCAGATTGATGTCAACACTGAACACGGTTAAAGGTGACCTGAAAAGCGTTACTCACACGTGAAAAGAACCAGACAGACCCGCATCGTCTTGATGTGGACGAACCGTCGTTTCTCAGAAGCTTCACGATGACAGCGTAGCTTTTCCATCAGTCGAGCAAAAATGATTGCCGGGATGTAGTATTGTACTAGATAGGAGACCAAAATTGCGAAGATGAAGAGCGGTTTGATCGGAGCGAACCAGCTGAGAGGAGGAGAAATCAAAGTACGCAAATGTAGAACAACAAAAAGGGATTTTGTAAACGAGGCCGCACATAACTGACAGTATGCAGAGCAGACCTTGAAAGACTGTACTGGATTGTCACCAGTCGATGTGGCTGTCTATGCTCAGCAAAATTATCGCCTGATCTAATTTCGCCGGATCATCTGATAGGGTAGGGCGGGTTCAATTAATACACCAGCTCGCTGAAAATTGTTAGACAAGGGGACAGTGGTTTTGAGGACCCTGTTGCACTGACCACCTTCAGATTTAGACCCTGGCAAACGTGCTGATTTATTTTTGAGAAAGCTGAATGCTAATGATAAAAGCGAGCGTCACTAAAGTAGCTTCAACCTGATGTAAGAACGTATTCGAGAACAGTGACTGCATAATGGCAGTTAACCTAGAGTGTGGTCGTTAAGGACAGCAAGAGACCAAAATTAACCGGTGGTGCGCATCGTACGAGTGTGATCTAAAACAATGGGGTTATTCTAAACTCATTTAACTGCTTCACTAACACCAAACGCAAAATTTCTACTGAATATGTGGAGATTTCGTCCTGTAAGTGAAGCATAGATTGGCTTCACTTACAGGACGAAATCTCCACAAAATACCCAAATCTCCTCACACTACTTAGTATGTTACTGGGTTGATGATGAGGTTCGGAACGCTTTAGTTTGAACGGGCCTGAAGCAAGCCGAATATGCTGCCGAATTTCCACATTCTCCATTTGGGATGACTGGAAAAAGCAGTTGGTGTACACATACGTTTTCTATCACTGATCTACGTTGTCCTGGGGTGGTAGTTAAATATAACAATGTCTCCGTAAATTCGAGTGCATTCTAAACCATTTTTTTCAGTGCTACATAGATCACGCGATTGCATCATACTTGGCATGTACATGTGCCTTCACTCGAAAGTTCTGTGAAGGTAGGGAATAGACATTATGACCCGGATTCTGTAGAGCAACCCGTAAAACGGTGTTAGACACTTCCACGTCAGAGAAAAGTTGTCTACTTTTTTGGCGTATCAACTTTGTGAATGTGATTTCCAGCGATACTGAAGAGGTTGCAGGTGACTTCCGCTACTGAGAATCCTCCGAAGACTGAAAAACATTCGGTGCGAGGGAGAACAGTATACAGGATTTCTAATCTTCAAGGATGTGAACAGATTCTATCAGTATAAATAATAACCCACAACACGCTGCTCATATTTGAGTTTATATCCAAGAGAATTTAACCCCTTCCCTCACCTACAGAAGTAAATCTCAAGTTAACGCCAGGTCAAAAGTTCTGAATCTGAAACACCTGTGCTTAACTGATGGCTTGATAAAGATCCTACGTACATAACAGTTAATTTTTGTGCTCCAACATCTAAAACTCTGAATAGCACTACAGTTGTTTGAAGCCGCTTCGGACCAACGTTGTTAAACGAACAAAAGTAGACCGGCGGCAAGCCTGGATTTGTCTGTTGCACTTCTAAAATGAACTATCAATCGTGTGCATCCCATTTTACATAGCCGGAAAGAAGATATTTTCGCAGGTAAAGATGCCGCTCCAACAGTCCCATTTGTAAGATGTAATACGGCTGCACTAATGGATTGTTCGATGTGTGTAGGTGTTTACTGGTGAACAGATATGACTATAAAATTCAATGATGTGTGTTCAAAATACGCCACCGGAGAATATTATACACCGAAGATTCTGAATCTGGATTGAACCGTTCACCCCTCAGCATCCTATCAACAGTCATTCCCCTTTCCAAGCTTTGCTGATACAGACGAAATACTTCAGTAAAAAATTGAAAGTTGTAAGTATAAGTGACTTGATTAGCTACCACCATTTTGCTGGGGTTATGCGTGCAATTTCTAATTCTACTTCTGAAAACGATATTGAACACTAAGAAATCTGTGGTAGCTTTCTGGTTACGTTCATGAGGAGTACTAGAAGCGGGACAACACGCCAAAAACTTCGACGTAAATTGACTAGGTTTATTCCTTTTAGTTTGCAACTAATGAAAAAGAAACCTGCTTTGAAAAGATACGTCGGTACAGATCTAGAAAATGCATAATCGGCTACGTACTCTAATGTAATATGTGGAATGTCGGTTACCCGGGCCCCAGGTATTCTTTACCAATCAAACGATCCTTATAAGCAAGGGCATCATGCACGAGCAACTGTTTCGACGGTCATCATGGTACGGTAAGCGTGCCTGCTCCCATGAATACACAAGATAAAAACCCTGGTACGGATGAAGCCGGAACATCACTCCTGTTGAACTGGCATAATCGTTCTAGTGTGTCTGCACCTGACAGAAGAGGTATTAGATTCGAATTTCACCGTCAGTAAAGCTAATCGGCAGTCCATATACATGGCCGTGCCGGGCTTCGAACCCAGGGCATCTGTCATGTTGACCCAGGAGAATAATCACACCCGGTCAAGAGGATGACCATTCGGAAGAGAACGATGTGAACGTGAGTTCTACAAATCCAGCAACCACTTGTGAAAGAGCAGGAGTACACAAGACTGCTGCAGGCACATCAAGTGCAAACAGTTATTTTCGGGACATGTTGCCTTTTAACGGGTGCGTACTTTGGCCGACCAGCCCAAAACAAATTGAAACGCGTCTTGCAGTGACAACACACACGTTCTAACACCAATTACAGATGGTTAGTGTCAATTCATCAAACGTCAGATGAACCAGACTAACGGACGAAATTCCAACGGTTGATACGCTAATCCCTCTAAGACAGACCTGAAAACAAGACCCTCGAGAGAAAGCCACCTTATTGGTTGTTGATCAAGTGGCTGTGGATTTACCGGCGAACAGGTCAACAGACACCTGATCAACAACCAATAAACGTGCCCCAGCTACTAATATTTCGAAATATCGCCAGAAAGCCACCTTCGAAGTAAGACGGATTGTCCTCTTCTTCCGAGGAATCTTTCTTCAAGGATGTTTCTAATCCATGTGATGTGAATAGAACCAAATGTGAAGCAGATTAGGCCAACTATATGAAGCCAAGTAAAATCTTATAGGCTTGCAGAAATATATCGGCAACAACAGTTCACGGAAGATGTGGCAGAATAATTTCCAACTGACCAATATAACAAACAAGCATACAACAAGCAGTCAACACAAACATGTCCGGTAATTCAAATAGCGTGTGACCAGGTCCTGTGTGACCTCACTTGGTCGTAGAGCACCGTTACTGGCCTTACCCTCTACCATAATCTTGGCTGAGTGTAAACGAGACACTAAAGCAATCAGACATCATCCACAATTAGCTTCAATCGGTCAGAAAACCTCTGCAAACAAATACCACGGTCACTGACGAGATGAAACCGTATGATATCAACCGATCAAAAGGTAGTGAAAAGCAAAACCTTTTTAGATTACTTAAAAAACAGTTATCTCCTATAACCCTGTACAAGACCGTGTTAAGTAGGTTTGCACGGAATGCACTGATGTTTAGTAACCGAAGAACTCTGTCAGACAGATGTTGATGTATTCTAACCACAGAACATGAGTAACGGCAAAGTTCAGTATTGACAGACAGAAACTTAAATGGCGCGATCCAGAACAATCGCGGATTTTCTGTAGCCTACCGTGCGCTTTCAAAGAAAATACCAATAAATCAACAACTGTAAAAGGGGTCCAGATTTGCGCCCATCTCGGTTTGATTTACCTAAAAGAAGAAGATACTCACAAGAGCCGACTCACAGAGGCCCATGTATATATGATGATTTTCGTCTATTCTTTAGCAACACCAGCTAGAATCTCCAACACCCTACTGCCTCCTTCCTAATCTGTGCGTCATCGTTAATGGAAAAAGGGGGGACGGATCATTACCGACAAGTTAAACTAAAATAATTTGAAAAAACGAGATAACTCAAACCAACAAACATGCATCTATTGATATATGCGAAGGTTACTTACAACGGCCGTTCTGGGATTGTCAGAGTGATGCTGCCTTGTGCATTGTCCCCTGCATTTAGAAAGCCGAAGAAGCCCACCGAGGCACATACACAAACCACGACAACCATACCCACGTTAAGCACACCAGTGAGATCGGTATAGCCCTTCGGATGAGCCATTTTGTTTTCTATGGGTAAAACCTGATAACAGGGGAATGGGAGTAGTACGAGTACGTGGAGGTGGAGGTGTCAGCATCATATGAAACATCTGGGAGAGAAGAACAAAGTTCAAGTTCAAGTTCCAAGCAGCTAATAAATATCATAAATCTGTGAGGCTTGTGCAGCTGGTAAGTGGACATTGAACACTCGAAAATTCTATGTAACCCTGAATGGGGAGAAGTGACACACAAGAGGAGGATTTTACTTCAAGTTTCCACCATCCGAGCAACCATGCAACTGTTTTCGTCTCCCCCCCCAAAAAAAAACGAGAAGCAGTTGACCAGCCCATACGGAGATTTGGATTAAAACAAGATCGATGAGGAAGAGTGTATGGCAACAGAGGAGAGCATGTAGGATGTGTAACAGCTGGGTACAGAGTCGAGATTCCCATTGACTGAGAGTTCCAAGTAAGAACCATCTGCAACAGCCTACCATCGAATCAAAGACACAAGAGCGTTACACATTGCTTATGACGATTGAGATGAGATGCAAAAACATGCAATTGATTACCGATTGCAATGGAAGCAGCGGATACACGACTTAGCTTAAAAAGGGTTGCTCGCCACTAACAAAACAGATCAGTTGCCATTTTTTTCAAGTTGTAAGAAGCAAGTTCTCCTGATTCACCTACCACTGTCACACTCTTCAGCCTACGTTAGTCGAAGTACTTTACGACAGATGAGTTGTTAATAATTCTTGTTTTCAATCGCGAAGTGAACGGCACACAACGCTCAAAAGTACACGACAAGGCAGCACCAGATGCTGCCACATTCTGCGTAATGGGACAGCTCCAGCTACCTTGGAGTACTTATAGTGCGGTGAGTGGTATACAATCCACACGGTCGTACAACGCGAATTGTTGGCGCTTTATGCGACTCTTCCACTCAAGTGCGTGAGTTGAGTTGTAACGGATAGAAGGAGTTAACCGTATAACGCTGCACTGAGTCAGTGATTTTCAACGTGAAGTCTTATTTGTCCGACTCAGCAGACAGCCCAAGGCGACTTCCCCGTTTCACTCAAGAGACCAATTTCAAAATCAAAATAGTATTGTTACTCCTTTGCATCATTCCTCTCAGTTCGCCATCACAGTGAGGGACATCGAGTGTCCCAAAAACGTTCAAGTTCAGATGTTATGTGATAACACACTACTAACAAGAAAACTTTCGCCACAACTTCGTGCGGTTTGACCAAAGGACCTGTCATTCTCGGACGACAGTTTAGTGAGAGTACAGAACAGACCAGTAAGGTCACTAAATGAGTAAATTGCGTATCACATGCCTCATGCACAAAGTGAAGCCAACTCACAATCAATGTTTCAGTTACTAGAGTGCGCGGTCATTCCCTCTTACAACCGTAAAATGCCCTTCCCTTCCCTCTGCTTTATATGGTTGCATGAGGGCCCTGGAATACAGTTCTTCCCTCCCCATGTGCGCAAACAAATACAACAGTGGGGAACTGCTAAAACCTTTCGATGGCGAGGATAGGATGTGATCGACAAACATAGGCGCCAACGCGGTCGGTCGCTATACGTGGAATAAGCTTCAAGGGTTTCATAAAACTGAGGTTCAAAAATTGGAAATCGAAGTAATTCAACACTTACCATGCCTATACCTTCGAAAGCGAATATGACGATGCTGAAACCGATGAGCAGATTTTGAAAATTCGTATAAGCAGGGAAAGTGTTGTAAGGCTGAAGGCCAGCCGTGAGGAGATAGGCCAATACCAGTATAGTACCAATCATAGTGGCAATGTTGGCGACCATAGAGAGCCGGGCGAGTATACGCATATCCACAGACCAGCACAGAGGTATTAGTAGCAAGGTGACCAGGAATCCGATAAGGTAAAAATTCTGTGACTGGTCGGGGAGAAACGCCCGCACAAACTGGGAGATGGAAACAAACAATAATTTTGGAGTGAGCACGAATAGGGCTATTTGGTGTGAAGATAATCTGATACGAAGCGTAACATACTGGAGTAAACCAAATAATAAAAAGCCGAGAAGTGATTCCTATTTTGGGATGAAGTGATCCAGGGTGATATCAGGGAATATCCATGAGGAGTTGATCCGACGCTAACTTGTACATCCGGATGGCGGGAAGTAAGGTGACCTATGCCACATTTTGCACCGCGGTTAGGTCACCACAAACCAGTACCGTTCGGTGGTCAAATCGAATGCAACCGAAACACCGTACCCAGCTCATTGATCTCTACATCGACTCTGCATTGCTGGCAGTGCAAATTCAAGAAATACCCACCAAGCGCAAATAGTGGGGACTTCCTCTAAATGAAACGGATTCGTCAAACCGGCTACCCAATAAACTTTACGCAGTTGTTCACGTCACTTGACTTTTTTGTTGGTACAAATTCATTCGCAGCATAGTAATTAATGCCATGTGTTGTTGGCCATATCACCAACGATAGTCGATTTTGGAGGTTCTGAGACCTAGCCTTCGGCAGTCCGGTAACAGTAGCCTCCCGACGAGCAATGCCTTTAGAGATCGTTTGTTTCGCTGCTCGCTGGGAAACGATGCATCTATGGGAGAGGGGTTTTAGAAAACCCCACTCGCACCTTTCTTTCGAAGTAATATTTTGGTAGTCAGCCAAGAAACGCATGATGCCTGCTAGTAAGTTGCCTATCCAGTTCCTCCCACGAAATTCGGTTCCGTCTGTACACGTCAACATCCCATGAAAAGTAGCCCTAACGAACTACCTCGACATTTGGAATATCACCGTGACAGGCCTAAGTGGTAGCCACATCACAAAAGGAATATCCCTACGAAGCTTCTGAGGCTAGGCCTTCAAGTTTCCGGCCGCACCTATCCTTTGCCATCAAACTTAGTGCCTAGCTGGATTAGGATGTTCCTTATCGTCGTCCATTGTCAAATTAAGTCATTATTTGAGCGCACTACATAGATTATCATCATCGTGATTATACCTGAACGTCAAATCATGCTAAGCCTGCAAAATGTCCCGATGCTATCAATTAAGATCTTGCCACATAACGGGGTTTTCGCGCCTGATTTCGAAATCTTCTCTGCAACGAAGTACTACAAAAGGGAGAATCATAAGCGTCACCCTAGTGGGCGTATAACACCTTGAAAAGGTAAATGCGAGAAGTCTGTTTCTGTCTAGTTTAGCATTGAATGCGTCAATTCGAGGAAAAACCGACGAACTGTACCACCCCGTTCCCATCCGAAAAGTAAATGTGAAGGTTTGAATAATGTTTATGAAAAAATCGCGGTTGTACCACTGCCTATTGAACTACCTTACCCTCCTCCAAGAGTTCTCGTTGATATGGACTGATCAAAACGGGATGGACAAGAAAACGGACGATAGTGCACTAACTTACGTGAATCTTCCTTGGAGCTCAAATCCGCAAATTAGTTTCACGCACGATTGTTCCATATACTTTCTCCTATAGTAGGTAAACTGGGATTCCCCGGTCAATGAGGTTCGTCCTTATGTTGAATGTTTATACTTCCCGAGCACTGACATAAGAAACATTTCTCAAAATATGGGTCTACTGTGGAAACCCAATGACTTTCCTTGGTCTGCAATGACCAATCAGTTTTGTCTTTTCTGAGGCCCATTAGTTTGCTAAACACTTTGGACCTCCCAACTCGAAATAAAGCTAGTCCCGATTGTATACTTATTAATGGTTCACTTATTTACAACCGAAGCAGACAGCTGTGTTGACTTCCGACCATCAAACGAACTAGTGCGTCGTATAAAAACGACGCACTAGTGATGTGGGACGAAGAACGCAGAATACTAACCCAGGAAGACTGAATCGTCTTCAGTTTACACTGGAGACTACAGACTTCGGTATTTTCCATTATGATCACCAATTCACACATCAAGACATACTCCCGAATTAGCTAGAGTTCCGTTTCAAACTGTTAAGTCACGAACGTCCTGTTCATCAGCGAAGGCTGTTTCACATTGGATGCCTTCTAAAAGAAAAAGCTTACGATCATCGGGTCGGCACAGCCACCAAGCACCAGTCCATTTTTAGATCGAGTACTGCGGATTGCATCTTGCAGTCGGGCGGCATAAATATGTGAAAGGCAACAAACACTTTCCTGGGCCATAAAACAGTAAACTGCTAAGGGGTATATTAATAAACTGAACTATTCGCTGGCTGCTAGAAACAGTAACGAAGCTTTTGTGTTAAAAGCGAAGCGTTGCCCAGCAATAAATCAACCGATTGTCAGCAAGCAGTTTAATAACATACCTTATACCCGGGAATTCAAACAAAAGCTATCACGGTATCTACTAGCGATGCGCATTAGGAACCGAAACCCGTCTGTAAATAAAGCCAGAGGTCTTGACAACGCAACACCTCTTTATAAAATACTGCACCAAAGTTCCCTCATGCCATTTATTTAATCGTATCCTCAAAGAAAAACATGGCCTTAACGAGTGGAAAGCTGCCAAAAATTAGGTTCACTATTCGTTGTGATTTCAAATACCGCCCTGTTTCAGCTACATCAGTCTTGTCCTGTGTTGGAGAGGTTGGTGCTCGCTCATGTGTCTCTCGCCGTGCGGCTTAAATCATTTCTGAGCGGAAAGCATGATGCCTCGAACGACGACCCAGTTACATACCCCGGTTGTGTCTATCGATTGGCCCGCCTGTCAGGACTTCCCAGTCAGGGAGCGTTACAGACGCTTGAAACCTGCTGGACACTTCTGTTTTATTTGTTGGTGGTTGCGGGATTTATGGCGCTACCTGACTAGGAAGTCCTAACAGGCGGGACAATTGATCGACACAACCAAAGTATGTTACTGAGTAGTCATTCGAGGAGTCGGGCTTTCCGCTCACATCGCTCAGGCCCGAACATGTTCACCTATTCAAACGTAAAAACTCGGATGAGCCCAGCGTGCAATGGTGGTGGGGTAACACGCTCGCCTCGCATGTCAGATGTGCGCCATTCAAACCCCGGCACGACCACTGACATGCACTGCTGATAAGCTCCAATAAGAGCGGAACTCGAGTCCAGTGCTTCCCCTCCCCTTTCTTGTAGACTCACCAGAATGATTGCGCCAGGACACGAGGACGATTGTTCAAACGAGAGCCATTGGGGCTGCATTTTACAAATCCTGCAACCATCAACAATTAAACCATATTTACCAGACCGCATACAAGCCAAAAAGAAACACCGCTGGTTCATTTGCCTGCCCGGCGTGTGAAAGCTCTTGATAATCTCATCTCTGCTTTGATTCACTCTACTAAACCCTGCTGCCTCCAGAGACTCTTGAAGCGACATGCGTGGACGAATCCTGTCATTTTTACATAACTACTTCCACAAAAATCATCATCATCAGTGGTAATACATAGTGGTGCCTAAATACCATACAACCATGAGAAAAAAAGCCTTAGTGAAGAGAGGAATTTTGTCTTGTCATTGAAGCCGATCTATGCTGAAAAGCCGAGAAGCACTGTACAGTTGTTTCATCTTTGTTCGGTACGCATCTCACAGAACTCAGAGTTACCAACCCGCGACCTTCCGGCCAGTGGTTGAACACTAAACTGTTTGACCACGAGCGGGTGAGCAGCATGTGATTGGCTAGCACTTTAGTAGAGTGCGAAGAAATCTGAAGAAACCCTATGTCCTTAAAAAACACGACAGAGGATAATGTGCCTACAACCATAAGCAGCGTTAAGATAAACAGATTTGAGCTAATGTCGAATTAGTTGGCCATCACTGGGATTTACCCAAAGTCATTGCGAGCGTCAACCAACATAAGTCCAGCGCAGAGCGACAGGTGAACTTTACCCAAACTGTCCATTAGGAAATGAGCACAAACGCACAAATGAGATCGGCTGTGGAGTGTCCCGCGGGATTTCCAACCACCTGCACGCAGGATCACGCGGGCCCCAGGCAGAAAGGCGCAAAGACCCCACAGCATTGAGTCTGACTGTCAGGTTATGGTCTGACCCCCGCGAACCATGTGCAAACAATCGCTTGGAACAGAAAAAGACGCTTTCATCAATCGATGGTAGTTAAGCTTACGTTTAACCTGCAAGTCTAACGATTCGGATTGGTTAGTAAGTACCCGCTTACGCCACACCACATCAGCCAATTCCTGATAGGTCCTCCCTCAGACCGAAGAGGGCCAAGCCACAACCACAGAGTAAGACTGCTTTTGCAGTTGCTTTGTATTGGCAAAAGACGAAATCACTTCCCGAAATGGAGATGTCAGGGTTGTAGTTACCAAGCTCCGACATTTGTGACGGGACATCAGCCTGGCTGGCAAGGTAGAGTGCGCAATGTTGCGGTCCGATCCGTCTTATCTTATAGATCAGAAACGTGGCCGCTGCTTGCGACAGATTCTCGGAGAATCTGTGTTTGACCATCGGTGCCTCCCGAAACGTTTCTTGGATCTAGTGGGAACATTAGTTTAATAATGCTGAAGGACGCCTGTAGGGTGAGCCAAGATTGTGTTCATACCGAGGCATGCCTAGAACCTAAATGAATTATAACCCATACCCTCTTTAAAAATCCTTAATAAGTGCCCTCCAGGGCAAGTTAAGTACACTGACCAACTCGAAGTCAAGTTATCCTCGGAGACATCACGGTATAACGACATACGAGAAGTATTTTTAAAATTCGGTGATTGAACATTCTATCCCCCGGTTAGCTGCTCTTCATTTCTCCATTCAATGAATTAACTTTTATTCGTCCCATTATCCTATCCAGAATCCTGCACTACTCACCCGTGTTTTCGTGACTTACTGAAACTTGGATTTACCGTTATAGGACGATGCATCAAGATGTCTTACTCCTCTGGTAATACAATTTCCTTATAAAACCTTGGTAGATCAACATTTTAAATCCTGTACAAATCCTAATATGATCTCTCAGGATTCTTCTAGCATCCACGTTGCGCTACAAAACTGTCCTCCTAGATGTCATTTGAGGGGCACTGGCGTAATTTCGCACACACGTACCTCGGCCTACAAAACTCATGAGTCGTGCTTGGCTCGAATCAAGACTCTACCACCTTCTTTTGGGCATTACCTCCTAAAGGTGCTGTCGAGATGAACCAGTCTGCCTCAAAATTACAAGTGTTTTTATGTGCGCCACCTATTCCTACATTGGCGGTTTGTATGCAGATAACCGTTAAACTTAATAAAGAAAAGCTCTTATCCTAGTATCGTTATCCCCTTGAACTTCCGTGATTTATCCAGTCAGTGCTCCTTTAAATAATCCACAGGTATGGAAGCACCAACTGAGGTAATATATCAAGGCCGTATCCAGCCCACGTGAAGGTCACCGGTGGTTTCAGGACTAGACACGTCCCACTGAGTATATGCGATGTAGGACACCGGATGAACAAAGCACTTCCCACCAAATGGAACAAGGTCATACTCATTCCATGTGCCCAAGTAAGCAATGTCCTGGCAGCCGGGCATGCTCTTGCAGTATCTTAGCCTATATGTACCCCCGGGTTGAAAGTCAGCTGCGTAAGGAAAGGATACAGCAGCTAGACACTGACTTTATGCGCGGGTGTGGGAAACAGCGGTAAAAACACAATGTGAACAGGGTAGCAAGAAAGCCAAACAGCATGTTTTATCAGAACTGGCCTGCGAACCTGTTCAGAACACCGTCGACTAGCAAAAGCATTCATTCTCCCATCCTTTTCAAATAATACTGAAACGAAACACCAGGCTACACGCAGAAACAGCACAGAAAATAACTGTGGTCTGACTTGAGTTGTTGCCGGGTATGAACAACGGACCCTAATCTGTTCAAGTGGAGCATATAACCGAGTGAGTGTTTATTCGCTCCTTCACTGCACAGTAATCCCATAGAAGGAAACAGTTGCACTTGATATTGCTACATCAGATAATAGTCGTCCAGCCGTACCCTAGTTGCCAGGCCACTCGAAGGAGTCACCAGGGCTGGGATACTGCCAAGTTGCCCAACCCTAGACAGGGGAAGTCGAGATGCAGAGGTCAGATTCGAACCAGGGACCTTCCGGTCTGCAAATTCACAGTCTTACTACTGAGCCAGCTCGCCCCATCAGATATTAGTGGTACAAGTACATTCTCTTATAAGAATGGAATGGTTCGTTACAAGCTGTCTGCGTAATTCTTGTGTATGAAATTTAATGTATAGACAACAGTTTACCGGAATGATCCAGCAATTATCGAGATTACTCCGGGAAGCACTATTTATGTGCTAACAAATTTAGCACTGGAATGACCTATCCCCATCTCGAATTGGTTAAACCGATACGTTCTTTAGCATGTAGTAAACAAAGAAAGGGCTGTAACAAAAGTGCTCACAAAACTGATAAGGATAACCACAAAGCACCCCTGTTTCATAAGGGCGAACTTAGTTGCAGTCAAGATAAACACCAAGAAGACCTACATAGCGAATGTTTTCCGTGAGGAAAAGGAGGTAGACGCATAAACAACCAATTTGTACAACAATCAGAAACGCATTGACCATGTGCCTGAAAAAAAACGTGACCCCAGCAAGTATAAGAAGTAGTGATACTTTATTTTGCCCTTGGATTTCCGAAAAGGTTCCGGTCCGTATTTGAATACCGAGAAGACCGTTTCCGTGTAATCCATTTTTGAACGATCGAGATTATGGCTGTTGAGAAAGGTTGACATAATAACAATATTACGTAGACAGCTTACCGTTCAACAACGGATCTCGCCGTCCGAACAATCACATGCATCAGATAGGCGGAGATCACACCAGCCACAAAAATAAGAAAGAACCCCGTCTAGAAGTATGGGCATAGTAAAGCCCGAGCTGAAAACTTGCCCAAAGACCGCAATACTTTAGAACCACCGGCATTGAAAGCATGCCCGTTCCAATATTACTCTTGAGAAAACTCATAAGTGTGTGAGCCTCACTGCAGAAAAATGGTTTCACTTTGTCAAACACAGTATTCTTAAGTTACCTCAGATTTGAGCCCACGGCACAGGCGTCTTCGAGTTCAGTCATAATATTGCCGTTTTCTTCTTCCGTCACGGTAATGCTAATGACGTCCGCTTCACGTAATGCATTGCGCACCATAGGTTCTCGATCTGAAGTATCCATCACTTTGAACACCTTGCACAATATCTAGTAGTTCTTGGAGCAGAAATATTATGTGCGTCATTGTAAAATAAGTGTGGCAAAAAATAGTGAGTTTGCCACGTAAGAGTTGATTAGCATGATTATGTATGACAAAATCTGAATTGCGAGTGATTTCACCACGATATATTGAATACCTGCAAACCATCTAGAAGCTGATGAACAGATTGAGTATGATGACAAAATGATGATTAACGGAAAAATATATGGTAGTTCAGTTCAATTCCTCAGGTGTCAACTATATATGTCGGATACTAGCCTCTGAATCGGCCTATTACTCAACAAACATATATACACATCAAAATAAGAAAAACTGATTTGACTAATCATGTTGATTACTAGCCTCTGAATCAGTCTTACACTCAACAAATATGAATGCACATACTACAAGGATACTTTCGTCCTGCATCCTCATGCAAATTAAAGGCCTCAGTAACCAACTCCACAAGCCAATTCTCGTCCTCTGACACACCATCTGTACGGTTTCCAAACCTCTGGAGCACGTGACCCCACCCACCATTGTTACCGGTTCAAGGGTGGAGTGTGCGCTTCAGTCATCAGCAGGAGCAACAACAACACCAGCGGAGGACACTGGTGCTTCAGTCGAATTCAAATAAGGCTTTACAATGGAAAAGAAAAAGATGGGAAAAAGATAGGAACCTAGGGCTAACCTACATCCAGCACTCATTTTTTAATCCGTCCATTTCTAGGTTTCTCCCACTCTGAATCAGGTAAGGAAAACAACGCTCCTCTCATCAAGCGGTAACTCGACATGCTTAACATATGGCCCAATCACCTTAGCATTTATTGCTGAATGTACTCTCTGAGTGGAGTACTATTTGTCTCAGCAAACAGCTGATCCTGACCATCTCATTCCGAATTCACCGGTTCTAGCCGATTCCAGCTATTTTTCTGAAAAACTGATCGTCAAAGATGTCACGTTCACATCATCATCGTTCGAACAGTTCACATTTTGTCCCGGTGCAAGTGTTCCGGTGAGTCCACGTCACACGGGGAAGCGCAGGACTCGAATTACGCTCTTATTAGTGCCCATTAGCAGTACATATCATTGGCCTAATCAAAAATTGTCCAGCAGGTTCCGAGCCCCGTGGTGCTACCTGACTGGGGGGTCCTGACAGGAGTCAGTTGGTCGACACAACCAGGACAGTTACTGGATCGTTGTTCGAAGCGTCGAGCAAACAAATCAGTCGCTCAATCCTAAGCACCTTCCCCTGTTCAGACGTGGAAATTCAAACGTTGTAATAATGGATATGCCACAGCTCAGTTCTTGCTCTGGACCTCCCAAGCTAACGTTTTCGGTAAAATAACCACCAAGGGTACAACCGGCATTCAGCGGATATGGAATCATGACTGACTGTTAGGTTCATACTTTCGGTCAATTAGTGTTTGCCTTAATCCTTGACTGATAAGTTGCCCGATCTTCTGGCCAATTCCGTGTGCGTTAGGCTTCTTGACCATAGCAGCACCTAACTGCGAGTGGTTAGGCAGATCTGGCGCGTCCAGTGTGTGTCTAAGGTTCTCCTCGGAGAGATCTGAACACAATGAGTTTGAAGACGTTCCAGTGTTCACTTCAATATGTAATCAATAAGGAAATCAAACAAAAATGGATAAAGTGACCACCCTTGTCGGACACTACAGCTTGTGGGAAAGCTTTTGGGCAGCTTTCCACACACCCATGCGCCCACAAGTATGCGAACACAAACGGTGCACGATGGTCATGGACTGCCAGGGCATACCCTGTTACACAAGCGTGTTGAAAGAACTAACAGGTCGACAGAATACAATGCACTGTTGAAGCCAAAGGACACCAAGATTGTAGGGTGCCTACACACATGCCGTTGATCTAACAATTGAAGTAGTGGGACGTGGCCCTTTATCGGCCGGAATCCTGCTTCCTATCATACGGTCTCATCTTCGTCTGTCTTCGTAAGACGACCTAGAGTGAACCATGCAAGAAGCCTGGTTGCAAAGTGGATCAAGAAAACTTCGCTGTGATTACCAAACTTACCCAGACCATTCATTTTCAAAAAAAGACCAACGACCCACCAAGCTTCTCGATCCGCACGGATATCCTTTTCCACCTAGAGCCTGGTCGTTCGTCTAGTGCTACTGTCATCTCGACCAGAAGGAAGGAATACGTGTCCGAACTTCGGATAATTTTAGGGCTGCTCGAGATCCAGCTGGCTGCACAGCTGCACAAGCAGAGCGTCCTGTGTCATGCAGGGTTGCGGATAGCAGCTACCAGTAAGTCGATATCAGATGTCTTGTCCGAAAGGGATTTCATCAGATGATTCTGGTAGACTTGATCCACATCAGAGTCTAAGAGCTTCCCAGTCACTTCCCGGCTCTGATCTGCTGCTGACAAATTACAATCCAGCCCGAAACATTATTATTGTTTCCCGCACTGTAGTTTGATACACACGTCCCTTGAGATTCAGAGATACACCACTTTGACGCCATAGGTGTCTCAAATTAGCAAACGCGACCAGAGCCTTTCAGATTCGTGCATTGACCTCACCTGTCGCACTACAATCAGAACTAATGCAACTTCCAAGATACGTAAAACAGTCCACAACTTCCAGTGCCTCTTTCTGGATTGTAAGTGGCGTGTTCGGTGACTGCATGTCCACGAGCATGATCTTACAATTTGTGGGTGCAAAGTGCATACCAAAGGACTGGATGACTTTGGTCAGTTCATCCAAAGACACCTGTGCCTTCTCCTCTTCTTCGAAAACTATAACGATGTCGTCTGCATATTGCAGACTGACAAAGATTTCGTCACAGGCTATTTGAACACCGGGGGTTTGGGAACCTTCCAGCATTCGTCCCATTAATTCATCACGAAGATGAATATGAATGGAGAGAGTGGGCGTCCCTGTCGGACACCACTTTGTGTGCGGAAGCTTTTGGAGAGCCCGCCGTATATTCTCACACGTCCGGAAGTCTGAGAATACAAAGAGCTCACTATGTTCATGAACTTCCGGGCCATTCTTTGATGGGCAAACGTGTCAAGCAGAACAGACCGGTCGACCTAGTCGAATGCGCCTTGGAAATCCAGGAGGACTATAACTGTGGGTCATTTATACGTATGGCGTTGTTCTAGCGCCTGATGGAGTGTGAAGATTTGGTCAACGCAACAACTAACAGGCCGGAATCCCGCCTGCTGCTTTCGAGTCAGTGTTTCACAAGCCACCGTAAGCTGATGAAGCATCAGTGACGCCAACAGTCTCGTTAAGACCGAGGTCAAGTTGCTCCCCCTGTGGTTAAAAAATCGTTCAGCTGTAGCACCCTTTCGGTGCCTAGCTGCCGTGCCACCCGAAGGAAGCACGAGGGCTGGGGTACTGCCAGGTTGCCCAAGCCTACTCTCGAGACAGTGTCTCACGGGCCACCGTAAGGCGACGAAGCACAAGTGACGCCAACAGTCTCGTTACGACCGGGGTCAAGCTGATCCCCCTGTGGTTGCCACACTCACTACGAGCCCCCATTTTGAAAATGGGCACTTTTGCCTACTCCCTCTAGTTGTCTGGAACGGACTCGTCTTCCAAAATGCAGGCAAACAGATCAGACAAGCGCTGACTGGGGATTTCACTCCCATATTTGAACAATGCGGACGGGAGATCACCCTGACAGGAAGCTCGGTGGCGCTTGAGAAAAACATATACAGTCGTAAACCTCCGAGGCCGTAGGTGGTTCCATGTTCACCGTCCAGGGTTCTACATCGAATGAAGGCTCCAGATGAGTGGGACCTGGTGGTCATGGGAATTGTTGTTCGAAGTATTCGACCCACCGGTCGAGGCGTTCTTCTTTATTCAAGATGGTCACTCCATTCCTATCCTTGAGGGTTTCGCTTACAGGTGGTTTTCGGGAACCGGTCACGCGGTCAACTGAAATGACCTTCGGGCATTATCGGCTTTCTGGGCCTCTTCCATTTCCTTGACTTTCTGTGTCCGCCACAATTCACCGTCAGCTCGCACGTTCACTTTCACTTGATGTCTGATAATTGGTCGCGTCAAGTTATGTTGGGGATCGGCTGGGATGTTTCTCCGAGATTTAAGCAGTGTTCCGTCCGGTCTGCTATCAAATGGTGGCACTGCTTCATAGCTGCCTCGTTACGGATTCCCCGACACCAACCCACATGAGCTATGGTCCTGAGACAACGGTAATTGAGGACCTGAAGTCCCCGGTTAAAGCCGACCTATGCATTTCGGCTGCCACTGTCTAGGCTTAAGCAAGCTGGCAGTACCTCGGCCCTCGTGCTTCCTTTGGGTGTCACGGTAGCTAGGCACCGAAAGGGTACTACAGATGGACCATTATTACAATATTACTCATGACTGCATGCCAAGGAGTATGGCCTCACAATTTGTGGGTGCAGAGCGCGTGCCAAAAGGATGACATCGAGCAATTTATCCAAAAGTGCCTGCGCGTCCCTCACCTCTTCGAAGAGGAGAACGACGGGGTCTGCATATTCTAGATCCACAAGTTTACCGTCAGCAGCTGTTTGAACACCAGTTTTTCGTAGAACTTCCGGTGTTCATATGATTAGCTCGTCAACCACTAAATGAAACAGGAATGGAATGAGTGGCCACAGCTGATGGACAAAATTTTGTGTACGGAAGGATTTTAATTACACAGAAATCCCCAAAGGAAGCAACATCAGTGTTGACACTGATGCTTGACTGCCATGCAAACATAAGGTTTGTCCAATTGCATTTAAAGCCTAAGAGTAAAGATAAAAACAGTGGGTGAGGGAGGGGACCTAGTGCTGGCCTATGTCAAACATTCTGAGGTGCCTACACCTTCAGAAACGCATTCAGGCACTCTGGATAGAAACTGATAACAAGAACGCCACTGCCATCGGTTGGCAGCCATATCTTGCAGTGTCGCAGCCACTATGGGACTTTTTTCTGGAGGTTCTTGCCAGGGCCGCACGGAACTGCCTATAAGTGTGTACGCTGGATGGCTCAACGCCAAATCCACTCCAGCATATCCAGCTACAACGGCGTCTGCGTCACCAAAGGCACTGTCGAAAGCGTGAAGAGAGTGGGGGGATTCATTCCTGTTGCGGTGCTTGCGTCCTGGATTCTTGTTTCTGACAGAACAATCCATGCATAGAAAATCCAGCGTACGAACAGGAGCTGCTTGTTGTTCTGCTTGTTTCAGTATGCCAACATTAAGGGCAGCTAAGTAGACCGACCTTCGGCGTTTGAAAGCAGACTTCGAGACGTTTATGGATATTAGTGAATTTGGACCCACAGAAGCGGGATATAGGGCAAACAAATCGGTCATCCCAGTACTGGCACGCGTAGAGAAAGTATTCAACTTGAAGTGGGGTAGGTAAGCAGTGATAATACATGAAAGAAGTAACAGTAGCGTGTTTTCAATTACTCGGCTTGTTGTATGCACCAAGTAGGGCGACTCTGCTGATGACAACAGGCGACGGCCGACGTGCTATGATAATATTTTTAGTTGTGACTTTCATGATGATACAGTTGCTGGGATACTGTCTGGGTGCCCATACATGGACATGAAGAAGATTAGGGTCCTCAACCAAAGCCTTTGGCTCAAAAGCCTAACCGCAAGGCAGCGGTGTTTGGCGGGAAATGCAAATGCATTACTGTTTCTACGGAACAATTCGCCCCCAACCTGGAGGACCAGGAGACTGTGTTCGTCAGACCTCTAGCCATTGACCAACCTGGTATGAGAGACTCAGTGAGTTCGCGGGGACACCCCCCCAGTATAGCTCAATGGGTCGCTGAGGTGCGCAAACCGCCACACCACGGTAAGGTCCAGTCTCTTCGTGACGGGACCATTCCAAGGAGGCCATTGCACTGGACAGTCAACAACTTAGTGACTATCAGCCGTGGTTTAGTGTACGACGCTTCATAGATAAGGTCAAATCTCCACGTCCTCGTTGTGGTCCCTCTTGACGTTGTTGTCATCATTGTTACTATTATTCTCTCTATTGATCGACAGTGACGACAACGATTATTATTAATAGTGGTATTAGTAGTCGTAACAGTGGCAGTACTCGTATTACTGCGTGTGGTGTTATTGGGCCTCTCCTTCATGAATAACTCAGTATCTTTGGGCGAACTCAACTGGATTGTTGATGAGATGGATGTGCATTGGGTCCTATTTGAATTATCTGGTAGACAGTTCTGGTAGCTGAAATGATTTGACGGTAGCAAAGCAGACATCTACTTTAGATAACCATATGTCTATAAACGTGAATATCCTGTAACCTTAGTGCGCGTGAGAGACAAATTTTAGAGCAAATCATTGAGTCATTTGTGAAGTGTAGTGCAAGAGGGGATAGAAGATCACTCCAACTATGCAAAATCAAGCAGCAACTCTACTACCGGGGTTCAACTGAAGACCGGTTACTGAAGAGCGCAGTCGGGAGGAAGTGCTGTATGTTCACGGAGTTAAAGAAAGTGATACTCGTCTGGAGGACCATCCGATAGACAGCTCATGTCCACCGTCAGGATACCTGTAAACTTAAATAACCTGCATGCACATGATCCAATCAGATACAGATGTACTGTCTACGACAGGACCAATAGTGCTAGAGCTTGCCTGGATGCATTTATATTCCCAATACCATGCAGACTGGATGAGCAGATGCTGAGCAATAGTTCAATGATAAAAGAAGCATGAACCTTCGTTTTGTGGTGGTCCGCGATTTATTAGGAAAACACTAATAGCTAGATATCTACCAAGAGGTATAGGGCAGAGGCTTTTGTGTTGCCCAGTAGCTGTTTCTCTCAACAAGTAAAGCACACCTGAAACAGCCATCAGTGTAAGAAATCTATTTTGATCGGAGGCGATTTGTGGACAGCTGGGGAAAATAGATAGCATCGAAAAATCCTGCTACACGATCCAGGCCAAGCAGTTTTCACGTGCAAATAACCTTATCTAACGGATACAGTGTCCCGTAAGAAAGCAACTTCCCAACATGTGATAAGGTTCCTAGGGGACACCATCTAAACGAAAAAATTCTAATTTAGCCTAACACCTCATAAGCAAAAAGTACCTGGAACATCGCAAGTGTATTAACAGAAGACGCATGAAGACGACTCAGTTCCGCTGCTCAAACAGGGCAAGTCTCACAGCCATACAACAAAACAACCCGCACTGTAGTTTGATACACACGTCCCTTGAGATTCAGGGACACACCACTTTGACGCCATAGGTGTCTCAAATTAGCAAACGCGACCAGAGCCTTTCAGATTCGTGCATTCACCTCATCTGTCACACCACAATCGGAATTAATACAACTCACAAGATACGTGGGACGCTCCACGATTTCGTGTGCCTCTCCCTGAACTGTAAGTAGTGTACTCAGTGGCTGAATGTCCAGGAGTATGACCTTACACTTTGTGGATGCAAAGCGCATAATAAATAAAATAAATAAATCGTTCAGCTGTAGCACGCTTTCGGTGCCTAGCTGCCATGCCAACGGAAGGAGGCACGAGGGCTGGGATACTGCCAGGTTGCCGAAGCCTAGACAGCAGCAGTCTGGATGTTGAGGTTGGGTTCGAAGCACGGACCTTCCCGTCCGTGGCCGAGCTATCCAAATAACAGGGTGACTTCGATCAATTCCTCCAAAAACACCTGCACCTTCTCCTCTTCAAAGACGAGAACGATGTTGCCTGCATATTCCAGATCAACAAGGTTTTCGTCGGAAGCTATTTGAACACTAGAGTTTTGAAGAACGTCCGGCGTTCGTCTCATTATTTCGTCCATCACCAAATTAAGTAGGAATTGAGAGAATGGGCACCCTTGTCGGACAACACTTTATACAGACGTTTTTGGATAGCTCTCCATATACCCTCACACGCCCGGAAGTCTGAGAATACAAAAAATTACTCTGTTCACAAACTTTCGGAGCATTCCTTGCTCCACAATCGTGCTAAGAAGAACAGATGGGTCAACTGAGTCGAATGCGCCTAGGAAATCCAGGAGTAGTAGAATTGTGGGTCGTTTATAAGTATGGCGTTGTTCTAGCACCTGACACAGTGCCAAGATTTGGTCAAGCAACCCCTACCAGGCCATAATCCCGCTCGCCGCTCTCGATCATTATTTCACGAGTCACCATAAGGCGATGAAGGACAAGTGATGCCGGAGTCAAGCCGATCTCCCTGTGATTACCGCGCCCACCACGAGCCCCTTTTTTGAAAGTGGGCACTATCACCGGTTCTCCACAGTTGTCTTGGGTAGTCTTTTTTCTCAGATCCAGGCAACTAGGTCAGACAAGCGCTGACTAAGGACTTCACCCACATCTTTGAAGAATGCGAGTGAGAGGTCATCCGGGCTAGGAGCCCGGTGGCAATTGAGAGAACATATACAGTTATAAACCACAAAGGCTTTGAGATGTTCCAGGTTCAACGTACAGAGTTCAGCTTCAGTTGTTGGATCTAACTGAGTGGCGGCTGGTGGCCACCAGAATTGTTGTTCGAAGTGCTCGGCCCAGCGACTGAGGCGTCCTTCTACATTCAAGATGGTCACACCAATCTGATTCTTGATGGTTCCGCTCAAAGATAGTTTCCGGGGACCGGTTGCAGGGATCAAATGAAATTCCCACCGCTGGGCACAGTACTACGAGCAGCAATTCAGCTGGTCACCTGCTACCTCCAATCCAGAATCCTGGCCTTCAACAGAAAGGTGGACCGTGAATATGAAGCCGCCTTCAGTCTCAGAAGTGTCCGAGGCGATTTCCCTACTCTAGCGTCATCGTGTTGCTGGTCCTGACGACCTTCCACCTGCTCTTTTCAAGGATGGCAGTGGATTTCTCAGCCAGTGTCTGTCTAGCCTAGTTTGGTCTATCTCGGAGAAAGAGACCGTCCCAGACAACTGGGCTGAATCGATAGTAGTACCCACTTTCAAAAAGGGCACTCGCAGTGAATGTAGTAACCACAGAGGTGATGATGAGGCGTATTCAGGTTTTCGATCACCGCTGCCTCAGGAGCGTGGCTGGTTTTGGATGGCGTCAGCGTGTTAGTCACGAGGTGACTTGGTATTTGGTTGTCCGGCAGGTACTTCAATCGGGGAAACATCCAGCACCACCGAATACCATCGTTTTCGGTCATGTGCTGTACGTTGTGTTGTACGCCTTACAAGATGGGGTCCCCGTGACCCCACTTGTGCTTGGCTGGAGACGTTTCAAGAAATGGCGGCTAATCGATGTCAGTGACGTTCGTGCTGTCAGTTTCTTTCCAGATCGTCTGATTGAGCGAATGGAGGCGTGGGCACCTCAGAATGCTTGACACAGGTCAGCACTTGACCCCCTCCCTGACCCACTCTTTTTCTCTTCTTTTCACTCTATGGCCTTAAATACAATTAGACAAACCTTATGGCTTTACTGCAGTGAAGCATCAGTGTCAACACTGATGTTGCTGTATTGGTGATGATGCTGACGCTGCTGCTGCTGATGGTGATGATGATGATTGATGATGAGTTACACTTGATTTAACTTACCGAAGAGAGCCAGACGATTCCAGAAGATAGCCAAAAAGTTATTGTAGAATATCTGTAAGACGCAAGTGCTACTAACATCTGATGAATGAAAGAATGTTTAAATTAAGCTGGTGGGAATGGCCCTAATAAGGTGACAACAGTTCTGTTAATTCTCCAAGTATGAAACACCAGCCCCTAAGCTTACGTGCTCATACAGTAGCGCTAAACGAGCTTTAAACATCAACCACTCATTCGGTCCACCTTATTAGCACAACTCAAGAGTGAACGGCAGTTCGAATGCCACATCGATTCTGTTGCAATGTGTAAAAAACAGTGTAAAAGACAGCGTGTAAAAACAGTGTAAAAAACAGCCAGCTCAGCGACCGAACCAACATAACCGTATGCACTTAATTTCGGCGCATATCATCATTGCATTCATCTTCAGCCTAGCTATGTTAGCTAGACAGTATGTACTCAATCGGAAAAAAAACAAGAAAATGTGAAACAGCTTACCTGGTGATTTTCATACTCAGTTAGGACTTTGGCGATTGAGTGGAAGACAATCTGATTCATAACGAAAACAAGCAGCGAATGAAGTACACCGGGTATATAGGGAAAAAACCCCGGACCGTTCGGATCAAACAAGGCCCCGTGAAATGTGTGGCGCGAAATGAAGCGGAAGAAAATGGCGGGGGTCTTTTCTTCCGTGACATAGCCCTGGTGGGAAAGGCAGAGATAATAAGTATGAGTGTGTGGTCAAAGTCACGCTGATGATAGAACCACAGATTGGTTAACTGCCAACTCAGTGAGTAGGTAGTAATTCAGTCTATCCAAATCGTCCCAGTGACAAGCTTTAGAATTCTTGAATAAGTCACTGACACCGGAAGACTTTCGGTTTGTGCAACTGAGTGAGAGTAATGTTAACAGCGTGTTTTATGGTCTATTGGCAGGCGGTGGTTGGTGTGAGAACTATGGATGCGTTTGAGTTTTACAAAAACGGCCACGCTCATGTGTACATGAATCCAAAGTCGAAGTAAGCTAGAATGAAAAAAACAAGCGGGGTGCAGTAATGATCTGCGTTCCTCGAAGTTCATAGTGGTATCATACGCCCGGTTAGCGAGAGAACTTGAAGTGCCGAACAGGAGTCAATTGCTGGAACAGAATCCATGGATTTCTGTGGTGGTAATCATATCACTATTTGTAGTCTACATGACTACCTAGTCTACATCATTTCTTTCTGGAGGTACGACTTCCCGGTTCTGGTTCCAAGTGGTTGGAAGCCTCAGACAGAGGTCGAATACTAGCTGCTACACAATGGAGGAAACGACAATGCCACCATCCACAGTGCTGCTTTTGACCTTAACCTAAAAGGTAAATCAAGCCCTTGTTTCGCGAACATGGGTATCCTCCAGAAAGGCAACGACATGCTTCAACACTAGCTCTAGTAAATTAAATTCCCCAACGCTGTGGACAGAATCTGAAAACAGAGAGCGCACAAACAACCTCAAGATGGTGACAATCGAGTACCTCACAAGGACACCATTAGTAATGCCACAGACGGGAAGACCCGCTGACCCATTCAGCTGCCACATTCCCACCAGATTGGACCTGCGGCATCGATGTGATAGCCTCATGAGTTTCCCTGACTCCAACTGAATATTCATAACTAACCCGTTTTCCAAGCTATCGAGGACACCTTATGACGAGAGATTCAAATGGCAGCCACAACACACTAACTGCTGCTCCTGGAAGTTAGCAGCATATCAGTGTTATTGCCCGTATAAAGTTGCGTCTTCAGAACCGATTGGACGATTAAAGGTCTGTCGTGTTTTAAGTACCTAGCTTGGGAGCATCAGTTTTGATGATCTGACTCAACCTTAAACCTGAACAAAATCGTTCGATGAAGTGTGAATGTTTAATGCCCAGTCGTTGCGCAAACTTTCACATCAATTTTGTCGCACATCGACTAACCAGCAGTTTCGAAAGCGATTCGGAGAGCCTATAGGCGCACAGTTTTGGGAACAATCAGTGAGGAAGCGTTTGAAACTAAAAACTGGTGTCTTAGAGTTAAGTAGCCAAAAAAAATTCTTGGTGTCAAGGTTCTTGCTAGGTCATCTGAAATTTATTGTGAAAAATCTTACGAAAATTTCGGAAGGACTTCACGTGGGATCTGTACAGGTGAGGAAGGCCAAACAACTCATCCCCAATAAGTGAGCTTTTCCTGGGGGCATTTCTCATTACCCATCTATATTTTGGGTTTTCCCCGTCGGAAGAAGAAATAAAGTACGAAATATCCGTACTAAAACGTGAGAAGGCACCCGGACCGGACGGTCTCTATCCAGCCCTCTTCAAAGAAGGCGGAGAATCCCTGGTGGCCCATCTGACGAAGCTTGTTGGTGCTATATGGAACGAAGAGAAGGTGCCTGCAGAATGGGGTATGTCGACAGCTATCCCTATTTTCAAAAAGGGTACGCGGAAGCTGTGCGAAAACTACCTTGGCACCTACCTGTTAACTGTGGCATCGAAGGTACTCTCTGGTCTTATCCTTCGAAGGTTAACTGAACACAGAGAGAGACAAATCCGTGAAAACCAAGCTGGGTTCCGTCCTGCAAGAGAGATTCTTGAACAGCGACACTGCTTCCAGCAACCAACAATGGTTGTGTTCCTCGATCTGAAAGCTGCCTTTGACTCTGTAGACCGCCAGGCACTATGGCAGTGTCTGTGGAGCAAAGGTGTCCCCCTTAAATTCTTGACCCTTCTTAAGGCGCTGTACGCCAACTCCCGCGGCCGTGTGAAGGTCTACGGGAAGCTCTCTTCTGAGTTCACCACATCAAGTGGTGTCAGACAGGCTGTCCTCTTTCACCTTTCCTCTTCAATTTCGTCATTGATACGATCATGGAAGACTCATTATCAGCCTCTAATGCCTGTGGGGTCGAAGTGCTCCCGGGGCGTCCGCTCACAGATATCGAGTATGCAGACGACATAGCTCTTCTTGGACCTGACGCCGTGGTAATGCAAAGAATATTAAATAATCTAACTAATCCGCCTCACGGTTCGGCATGCGCTTCACACCTGCAAAGTGTAAAGTGCTACTACAAGACTGGGTGGGCCTGAACCCTAGTCTCTTGCTTGCGGGTGAACCGATTGAGGTAGTACACAAATTTGTTTACCTGGGCAGCTGTATTAGTCCCGGTGGTCTCGCGAAAGCTGATATTCCATCCGAATTGGGAAGGCCCGAGCAGCTTTTGCGAACCTGCGTCACCTGTGGCGTAGGCGTGACATCAGCTTATCCGTCAAAGGTCGAGTTTAACTGCGGTGCGCTCCGTATTATTATACGGATCAGAAACCTGGCGCTGCGCGCCGAGGACTTTAAAAGACTTTCAGTGTTTGACCATCGATGTCTTCGGAGCATTGCCCGGGTCTGGTGGAAACACCGGATCAGCAATGCTGAAGTACGTCAAATGGTATTCGGGAGAAATAACTCACCCTCGGTAGATGAACTGATCACACTGCATAGGTTGCGCTGGCCTGGCCATGTGCTCCGTATGCCAGTGGACCGAATTCCTCGAAGGGTTCTTTTCGAACAACAACGTGAAGGGTAGAAGCGAGCTAGATGGGGTCAAACAATGACTTGTCAGCGAAGTATAAAAGCCATTACCAGCAAACTCAGCTGCGCTGGTCATTGACGTCTTCCTGGATGGGGACCCTGAGACGGGCCACATCAATTGGTAGAGACATTGTCAAACATGGCCCAGTCGTGTCCTCAATGGCGCTCGTGCATCCAAGCTATTGGCTTCAATGCATAGCTCCCTTCCCAACACCCCCCACTTAACAATCCACTGACAGTGATGTATTTACGCAACAATTTATCAGCTCCCTTCTCCAATGCGCAGCTACCTACCTACCAAATCATCGGTGAACGAATCTGTGGCAGCTGCAATCACTGTACGACAAGTACGCGGGTCGTAAAGCTAACAAAGATGACTTCCTCATCTCAGTCAGCAGAATTCAAAATCATCTAACTTTCATGCCGCTCTATTCCGTCTGATCCCGATAGGAAGAACGTTAATATTTTCATCTCAGTTTGTGTTTCGTCCTTAAAGACACGTACAAAAGAGTACAGTATTCGGCTTTAACCGCTTGGTAAACTTGTGTCATTAAACCGGTTCTGAATATTTCATTGTTTTCCCGAGATAACCACAACACAATGGTTAAGGGAGAACAGCGCTTTCTTCGATAAGGTAAGATTTCTGAAAATAACCCCAGAATACCCAGAAGCTACTGGGACCCTCAAACTCCACCATAATCGTGCTTGAGAAGCCAACGAGCATCCGGGGCAGAAAGGGCAGCTTACGGTTGGACGCTCTAGCGGTCAATCAGTCTCCCGGGACCGGTTGCAGGGATCAAATGAAATAATCTTAAAGCATTCCCACTATTCCGGGCCTATTCCATTTTCGTATCCCCCAGGCTTCACGCTCATTTTCACTTGACGTCTGATAATCCGTTGGGCCAAATTATTTGCGGAACCGACGGGGACATTTGTCCCAGAATGAAGCAGTACCACTGTTCTGTCTGATATCCAGTGCTTGAGCGGACCAGGTAGCGCCGTGCTACAGGTAAAACTCCTGCAAAGATGTGGCGATCTCGTTCTGGCACGAATTCACATCCGACGGCGACGTAGTTGGAAGAGTCCAGAAGACGATTCTGGTAAATTCGTCTGGCAGTCTCTCGGTTGCTAAGCTATTTGTCCGCACCTTACGCGGCCCTGAAAAACGAAAGGGGGGAAGCAACTCCAGACGAGCGCGTGGTCGGAATCCACATGCGTTCCAAAACGAGCGATAGTTAGTTATTGATCAGTGCTATCGGCAACTGATGGCGATGTGATCAATTTGACTATGCGACTGGCACGGTGTTGGAGAACACCGTGTGGCCAGATGACGTCGGTTATTTCGGAAGGTAGTACTACATAGCTGAAGCACTCGTTTCTCATTCTCCGTACGTACTAAGTTCAACTAATGCCGGTCAGCTGATTGAGTCTCAGCTCCACTAAGCCTGACCGCTCGTGCATTCAAATCTCCGGCAACCACAATGATATCTGAGTCTTTAGCGCGCCGTAAGAGGGTGCTCAGGGCGTGATAAACTTTGTTTTGATGGTGTCGATGCTACAGTCGGTTGATGCACAAGCAGGCATGATAAACAGACAACGGTCCACTTCCCGCTTCTGCGATTCCTTCATAGACGTTGCCAGACAAACCGCACAGAGGCGACCACCGATGGGTATCCAGTCAAGCGAGGATCTTTCCGCCCGGTGCCGTAGGACCCCTGCACATCCTAACACAGCGGCCTCCGGATTGCCAGAGTTGCACAGCCAGAAGCGAATGGAGAGCGATGGGCTCAGTCACTGTGCTTGCATCTTGAATTCCTGTTTATGAGAAATAGCACATATGAATTCAAGCGATATCAGTGTGAGAGCAAGAGCAGCTTGTTGTCCTGCTTGTTTAAGAGTCCGAACAAGAAAAACAGCCAGAGAGACCAGGCGTCAAGGCCCGAAGATTGATTTCAAAATATTGAGGCTGTCACTGTCGGCTGATGTTGCTGCCAAAACCGATGCAAGGTGAGCAGGGTTTTGATGTCCTAACTGATTGGCTAACAAGGAGAGAGTTATGATTGTGGTGGGTAGAGTACGGCGAAATGCATGTGAAACAAAATGAAGGGCGGCATCAGCAGGAGCTTAGCAGCTCGGCTGTACGCAACAAATCAGGTGACCGGGTTGATAGCGTTACGGGATGGCGGATGTGGCATGAGATTATTGTCAGTTGCGCGTATCATGGTTGTGCGTGGACTGGGATATGGTCAGGGTGTCCACACCTTGACGGGAGGACGATTTGGGTCTTCAACCAAAGGCTTTGGCTAAAGCGTCTGAGCGCACAGCAGCGGTGTTTGCGAGGAAATGCAAGTGCATTACCATTTTCAAAGGACGGGTAGCCACGCATGTCCCAATCCGCGGCCTTAAGGCCCGGGAGACTATGTTGGTCAGAACTCTAGCCATTAACAAACCTGGTATGATACTATGCGAGTACCGTCCACCGTCCACTATGGCTCAACGGGGCTCGGAGATGCACAAACCGTCACACCACGGTAAAGTCCAGGCTTTTAGTGACGGCATGCTGACTGACTGATCGAAAAAAGCCATAACTTTTCATAGGATCCAAGGAAGTCAACTTCAGTATACGATTTGGAATAGGTTATTACCTACTCGCCCGGATTCATTTTTGATGCATTCCAATGAAGGCAATGTAGACACTCACTACTCGACATACAGATGAAGACAATTTTGAAGCTTCGTAGTCAACATCAACCTCACATATAGTTGAGTGTAGGTCGCGGAAGCAGTGTATCAACTACCAAAGATGGATTAAAAACGGGCTTTCGGTAGAAGGGCTCAAGTTTGGTATGTAAGGAAGTAAGAGTATGAGGTTGTGATTCGAAAAAATGTTTTCACATTGGTTGCATGCACTGCTGATTTCACGATCTTTTCTAGGACGGTCGCGGCATTTTCTCGAACGGATCCGTTGTTCTACTTGTTAAGATGGCGTTTATTGCTCGTCCTGCTCCGCAGCCTTCAATATGAAGTGTCGACTTCACTTGAAAATTGAGGCCTCACTACTGCGATGTAGCCAAGTGATAGTTCATGTGTTGCCGACATCAAGGTAAACTGCGTTCAGTGTCAGGACGCGTCCAGGCACGAATAGTGCAGGTGGAGAGAACGACGGGCCGCCAAAGGCATCACACTTTACCGACAGCAATTGTGTGGGCGGAGTTTACCAAAAACGGCTTAGTAGCATGCGAATGTGAAAACGGTCACGACAGGAACGTCGCCATTGGATGGACAATGACAAACAAAGCGATTGACCATATTTGGCTATTCAGCCATCCTAAATATTGATGCACTAGCTCTGTATATTGTGACCTGACACTACAACCGTGTTCCTGGTTTTCTACCTTCTCCTTATCGAGTGGCCCAATTCACGTGTAACCAGTAGGCGGTCACACGTTGCAACATCTAGTGACTGTCTTTTGTGGCGAGATGCACACGTGGGTATGTGTGGGTCATAGAATGGTGAAATTTTCTGAAGTGGTTGAATGCATAACTGACTATGCACTCGACTCAGTCTGGACTAAAAGCCTACAATTTGGTAAATTAATTGATTTTAATGATCTAGTTTGGCGGTTTCGCTTTTACGTGCGGACTGTAATGCCCAAGCCCCCTTCTCACTAAAATAACGGGTCGATATAGGGTGACATAAAGAAACCCAAATTCAAGTAGAACATAAGGTTGACGGGAGCTCGGGGACTGCGCCTACCTGATGAGCCACAAGAAGGAGGAAACTGGTCGTGGGCTGTCGAAGATTTTTCGGTAACCTTGGGAGTAGTTCCCTTTATGAAAATATACTACGATATCCCGAACTACCGTACCAACTGAAACATGAGGCTGCCTTTGTGCAGCGCATTCAGTTGAAAAAAATCATAAACGAGAGATTCAGTTAAGCCGCCCGTGAAAACCGAGTTGATTTGCAAATGACTGACAGGATTATCTTTCTGCGGGATATAACAACAACAACACTACTTGGCATGAGACATAGGTATGTATCACCACATCATGTTTTTGTGTTTAGAATAGGAATTTTGTTGTACGGTCACGAGTCTCACGAGCCAGAATCAGCCAAAATCAGCAAATTCGTGGTGGGTTGATCATGAAACCGACCCTTGATGAAACAGAAGGTAGTTTACTCAAAGGCTACGCAGGACTTTTGACCCATATTCACGCTTCCTTTGATCGGTTGAGTTCCTTTGGATCACTGTGTAGACGGGTGCGGTGGTTTGGGTTGCCGCAGCTTACGGTGGCCGACAGCGTAAGATGGAGGGGGCACAGGAAACTGCTCCTGTTTAGGCAGTTCCCCAGCCCTAGTGCTTCCTTCGGGTGTCACGGTAGCTAGGTACTGAAAGGGTGCTACGGTTGAAATAGTTCAATTTTTCCAGGCAGAAAAGTAGATGAAAAAGAACACCGGGCTGATGATTAAGGACAACAGAACAGATAAAACACAGACACTGGTAGCGTGACATGTTTATGCTGATACCTCCGAAATTAATGTGGTGGGCTTCTGATACCTCACCGTCTCAGACAATATAAACCAGTGCGACCAAGATTACGGGCATTGGAGTATTCCCCAGTTTGAACCTGCATCAGCGAACAGGGGACGGCGAGGCAGTCCATCATCAGTCTTATGGAGCACATGGCCGAGCCAGCGTAGGTGGTGCAACCAAATCAACTCATCAACTGGATAAGCAGCTGATTTGTTACCAAAATCCATTCGTCGCATTTCAGGATTTGTAATTCGATGTCCCCATTATATGTATGCAATGGTTCGAAGGCAATGGTCAAAGATAAACAACCTTCTGTTGACTTCAACGCGCACTGGCCAGGCTTCGCCTCTGTAAAACAACATGAGAGCACTACCGTGATGTAGACCCTACCCTTGACCGGCAGGCTGATGCAACTTCGGCCTCAGAGGTGTTTAAGCTGAAGGTAAGCAGGGCGGGCTTTAGCGGGTTAAGCATTGACTTCGTCAGCGGTGGTGCCATCCAGTGATGCCACTACCCAGTGATTCAGAAGCCATAACCAGTTTTAGTAGTGCACTCACCCAACCCACCCAGTCGGTTCACTGAACCAACTCCTCGTGGTGCCGACTGGGTAGTCCGGACATCTGTTTAGGTGAGCTAAATGTTCAGCAACTCTAGAGAAGGATAACCATCCTGTTTGGTTTCAATGTGCTGGTTACTTTCGACAATGTATAATACGAAACATCTAACACCTTCGCACCAGTTCCGACCAGTACACGGGAGACTCGTGGGGCTTACGTGTGAGAAACGTGACAAGTGCTGCAAGTCAAAAGCTGGCTTGGTAGCCCACCGTCGAGTTCACGTCCATGAAAGTTTTGGCACGAACGTGGTCGTTTGCGCTGATTGTTCCCGCCTTTTTCTGACGAAGATTGGCCTGAATCAACATCGTCGGCACGCACACCACACAGAGCATCACACCGATAAGGTTGACCGAGTGAAGAATTCCGGTGTCCGCTGGTCCCAACAATCGTCACAATCATTCTCGCCCCTAACAATCTATATCCGTCTTGTGACATGCGAACCGCGCTGTTCGAGGGGTTGGAGCAGCATTTTCCTGGTGGTTCGGCTATCAGCATCAAAACCAAGTTAGGTGTGCTTGATTGCCAAGCACACTTGGACAAATCATCATCTGGTGGTCCTGACCAAACCATTGGTAAAAGAGCGGCCCATCTGTCAAAAGCTAATGACTATAGCTTTTGGTTTAAACAAACCGTGGATTGCGCCGCGTCACTCTTGGAATCCGATGCTGACAGTTCGCTTGCTAGTGTTGACCTTCTGGCATTTGTCCGAGGGTTGCAGTCTGGCATCATGACACCGGACCTTCACGCCTCCAAGACATTTCCACACACCTAGAATTCTGTGTCCTGACGCCGCCGTCAGCTAGCCTATCGGGTACCGGCCAACCGAAAGCAGATCCGCCGAGCAAACAAGCCGCCATCCAGACACCACCACCAAAGACGGAAAGATGCAGCGTCTACTGTGCCCGATGGGTCATGAAAGGATCCGTACAAAGGTAATTGCGGCCTAACACCGGACGCCGAGCAGTATTGGAAACAGGTGCCCTTTGCTCCAAAATACTTGGATAGCCGGCCAAGTCGCGCAATGCTATCATCCGACTGGAGTTTGATCGAGCCGATTACAAGTGAGGGAGTCGGCCGTATGATCCGTTTAATAGACACTTCGTCTCCAGGTCTGGACAAACTCACGCCGGTTCAATGCAAATGCCGTCGCTGGGTATTTCAACTTACTCTTATTTGGGGGTTGTCCACCGCATCTGTGTCCTGCTCGTATTACCCTAGTTCCGAAGTTCCCAAATCTGACTTCACCGGACGAACTGAGACCGATCCCCATGATATGCATTCTTGTCCGGTGGTTTTATAAGGTGCCTACTGATTGCGGGAGCCGTAGATTGCAACCTCCCTCACTCCAGTTTACATTTCTACATCGAGACGGTTGTTTGGAAGCTACATCGCTCTTACACGCCATGCTTCATCACTTTTCAGCGACTGCATGACACAAGTGTCAGATCTGCCAAGGCGTTTGGAGCACGGTCACCTCTAGTTTGATACATCGCACAGTTCTACGAGAATGTTGTAGCAGTTTTCCCCAATTCCGAAGTTCACTGCCACAGACGTGAGACATAGAGATCCAAGCACGGCGTGCCCTTAGTGGAGTCAACAGTGCTCCTGTTCCTTACTGGTCTTGTTTCTGCACAATTCCTTGGCTTGTCCTCATCACTCTAAGTGCGCTCACTGTTCCCAACTGCCGCGGCCTTGACATCTACGTACATGAATATCCGCAGACTAGAGTGCGACGTCACCATGACTGCCGTACCCCATCTGATGGTGCTTCCGTAGTTCACTGCACCTCTGTCCGTGAACTCCCTTAGCCTTTTTCTTGCGCTTCTTGCAAATAAAACCACGACCGACCATCCCTGTTTGGAGTGCCTTGCCAGTCAGCTGAACGACGACCATGTTGCCGATCATTCTGCCCGCTGATTCATCCGTTCTTTCCGTAATGACCTGTTTGTATGTCGTATCAGCACCTCGTCAGCCCAGCTAACGCGGGTCACAGATTCTTCGCGCGCATAACAAGTGAGTTTATCTGCCTTCTCACCACATGCCTTCGTGCTACTTGGGTTACGCCGTATCCGTTGCCTCGATGCCCGCCGTGGTCGGGCTGCAGTGATTCAATCATAACACTTTGGGTGTGCACCCATTTTTGCTATACGGCTCCCCTACTCCCTCATTTCCAGATGACAATAACTGGTGTTTATTATGTTACTTTCATTTTACTACAATGACCGTGCCCAAAAGCATGGTGTCCACTATCTGGGAATAAACATTATTATAAAAGTAACCCAAATACTTCAAAGTATAGAAATTTTATCAAGGTGGCATTGATCACAAACAACCGAGCATTGGCGACAGGAAGGCAAAGAAAATATGAATTGGGTTGACGAGGAGCTGAACTCCATGTGCCGACTCAGATGAATATCCAGTGTCAAATGACAAGGTGTACGGTCTGACGACAAACGCGGTGACCGCTCGAATTCTGCGCTCTGGAAACTTCAGCGTACCAATTTGCATCAAAAGGAAGGCGCACAGTATGAGGAATTTTTAGACGTGGGGAATCTCCGTAATATGAACACCAATCCGCGACAAACAGCTCACAAGGTGGACTTCCTTGACTTGGCAAACACTTGGTTGGGTAGAGGTGATCCGGTCCAATTCTTAGGCCTTGAGGTAAATATGACTGGCAAAAGTCAGCTAACCGGCAGCAGGATAGCACCTGAAATCAGAAGTCATCCGTCTCATACTGGGACGGGTTCCAGTCCGCGGAAAGCATCCAAGAAGACGTCAAAAACATCCGATGAGGAATCCACGCTGTATGTGCTTACCGTAGTCCGCGAGCCAAACGAAGTAGAGATAAACATTTTCATAGGAGATTTCGAAACTTCATATATCAGCTGCCGACTGGAGTTAGCATACCGCGATAGTCCGTATGGCACTGTCGCACCTGCCAAAACCAGTGAATGAATTACCCGTTTATAGATATACTTCTTCCACAGAAGGGAATTACGCTGGAAATATTAGACCTTTGGGGGGCCCTCGAGACTGGTATTAAGATCAGAATAGACTCACTGATTAGTGAGGGCGATGATGTTACTGTAAAAAACGAGGGTTGTAATTGTGTCAGACCAGGCACCTGATGAATGCATCCGCCTTTATAGTAGTATAAAGACTCCCGGGATTTTGCAGCAAGTACGGTCCTTGAATGAGCAAAATTGAAGGCTTATAAGTTGAACGGATCAGTTTAAGGACTGATGTAACCAGATACACTCTGGGTCATACAAGATTTCAGCAACTCCAGACGGAGTTAACAGCCCTATTCGGTTTCAATGTGCTGGTTAATTTCGACAATGTACAGAACGAATCATCTGGCGCCTTCGCACCAGTAAACAGGAGAGCCTCGTGGGGCTCATGTGTGAGGAATTTAGCAGGTGCTGCAAATTGAAAGCTGGCTTGGTAGGCCAACATCGGGTTCACGGCAATGAAAGTGTTGGTAAGAATTTGGTTGCCCAAGTGGCCCGCGCTGATTGTTTCCTCCTTTTTCCAATTAGTATTGGCCTGAATCCTTTCTCGGGCAGGCACACCCCACCCAGCACAATGCAGATAAGCTTAGCCGAGTGAAGAATTCCGATGTCCGCTGGCCCCAACTAGAGTCACAATGACTTTTGTGCCTGGCCACTAATTTATGTCCGTCTTTTGACATGCAAACTGCGCTGTTCGCGAGATTGGAGCAGTGTTCTGGCTGATTGGCTATCAGCATCGGAACTGGTTACGGGTGTTTAACTGGCAAGCACAACAGGACGAATCATCATCCGGTGGCCCTGATCATAGCATCGACCAAATGGCGGTCCACTCGTCAGAAGCCGATAATTAGGGCGTTTGGTTTAAACGAACCGGGGGTTGCGCCTTGTCACTATTGGAATTCCACCCTTACAATTCGCTTGCTAGTGTTGACCTCCTAGCATTTGCCCGAGTGTTTCAGTTTGGCATCATGACATCGGAGCAAGCCATGTCACTTCTGGACCTCCACGCCTCCAAGACATTTCCGTACACCTGGAAAACTGTACGCCGGCGCTAGCACATCGGGTACTAGCCGACCGAAAGCAGATCCACCGAGCCCAATACGCCGCCATTTAGTCCCTATACCACTAAAGACGGACGGACGCAGCATCAGCTTTGCTCGATTTGTCACGGAAGGATCTATGCAAAGGTAACTGCTGCCTACCTCTGGACGCCAAGGGGCATTGGAAACAGGTGCTCTCAGCTCCAAAACACGCGGATAGCCGGCCAATTCATGTAGTATTACCATCCGAGTGGAGTCTGATCGAACCAATTACAGGTAAGGAAGTCGGCTCTACGATCCGCCTAATGGGCAATTCGTATCCAGGTCTGGACAAGCTTACGCCCACGATGCTCCGCCAATTCAATGCTAACGAGCTCGCTGGGTATTCGACTTACCCTTATTATCTGGGGGTTGTCCCCACATCTGTGTCCTGTTCGTATTACCCTAGTTCTCAAGGTCCAAAATCCGACTTCACCGGACCAACTGAGACCGATCTCCGTGTCATCCATTCTTTTCCGATGCTTTCATAAGATGCTTGCTGATCGCTGAAGCCGTAGAATGTAAATGCACTCAAGTTCGTATTTCTACACCGAGACTGTTGTTTGAAGGCTGCATGGTTTCTAAATGCTCTGCTTCGTCACTCTTTAGCGGCTGCTTCTAACCTCGGCTTGGCGTTTGTTGATATCTCGAAAGCGTTTGACTCGGTGTCGCATGAAACGGCTGTCAGGTCTGCCGAGGCGTCTGGAGCATCGTCACCTCTGGTTCGATACGTCGCACAGTCCCATAAGAATGCCGAGGCAGTTTTCCTCAAATCCGAAATTCAGTGCCACAGAGATTTCATACAGGGAGATCCACTCTCACCATTATCGTTCATCATGGCAATGGATGAGGTTCTTGGATTGTCGAAGCCGCCACTAGGATACCAGTTCCATTACACCCCGGCGGATGGTTTTGCCTTCGCTGATGACTGGATCGTGTGTGCAGAAAGTCAGGCTCGTCGTAAAGAGAAGCTTGAAGCTGCTGTGGTTGAGTTGGGAAGAGCTGGTATGAATATCAACGTCGGAAAGACGAAAGCGATGGTGATTTGTGGGGACAGGAAACATCGGGCAACAGCGGTCTCAGTTGCAGAACTCATCACTCTTCTGGGTCCGACATATATCGTGACATACTTAGGGGTCGCCTTTAATTTCAAGGGGAAATGAGTCTGCAACCACCGACAGCAGGTGCTCAAACTGCTTGATGAGGTGACTTGTGCCCTGTTGAAGCCGCATCAAATAATGATCACAAGGAACTATCTGACCCCGAGGGTGATATATTCACTCGTCCTCGGTCAAGTCCACCAAAACACTCAAAAGGTTGGACAGTTACATCAGGCACTCTATTCGTGGGTGGCTACCTCTACCGAAGGACACCCCGGGAAGAAGCCCCACGTCGAGGTTGTGTTGGCATGGACAATAGCTAGAGTTGGAGCTGAAAAATCGACGGTGCTGCTAAGCAGATGTTACCTCCCGGTTGTCCAGACCAAATGAGGTTTGTTTGAGGCACATCAGCTCGAGTCTTTGACTCAAAAGGCCGACCTAAAAGGCAGTAGAGGATGTAAGCTCCTGTTCAGGGACTCTTGACCTAGCCTCTGATTCAAAAGTCTGAACGGTGAGACGGTGGCCGTTAGGGCTTTCTTGAGAGACCTTTAGGGGAGCCAAAAGTTTGACTTAATAGCCTAACCCATTTGGCTGCAAGTGGATGGCCTGGCTCGACGACGCAAGGAGTAAGGTAAAACTGTCTGATTTCTAATTCGGCTGCGCACAGCAAGTGCCTTCTGAGCAGCAACAGACTCGTTAGTCTTAAAAAAATTTTGACCGCGTTGAATAATGCACGAAGGTCACAGTCAGCCAGACGGTGCGAGTCATAGTCAACCTTTCTTAACCCGGCCTCATCGGGAACATCACTGATTCCACGATTATGGGGATGCATGGCGCCTGGAGGAGACACCTTACAGCCTTCTCACTCTTATCACCAAGGACAGTACGACTTTACTTCCAGGCATAACACGATTTTTCGCAGTGCGGTAACTCCACGCCTTTCATCGGCCCGCTCCTTGTTGGCCTTCCTGGCATGATTGCATCTTGTACGGTGAATTTCCAGCCAGTGCAGCCTGTTAGGTCATTACAACCCCCCGAATATCAAGATGCTAGTTATGGGCCACATTCCTCGAGGATATTCGGCAGTCTTTAACGTCAAATAACTACTAAAAACTTGGAAAAATTCAAGAGTGGACTTCCATTCAAACGTAGCACTACCAATGTTAGGAAGCCTAGCGAATTTCGACCGTCTTCGATACATATTACCACAAAAAGCATACCGCGAATTACGTAGGGTATAAAATGTGCGCGGAAAAGGACCCATAGACGCCTCCAGATCTGACAATTAATGCGCAAAGAAGCGTTGGCGTGTCAAGGACACACAAATATCGCACATGGCAGATCAATAAGAATGTATGAAGCGAAACCCAACCGTAGTTGGTAAAATCAGCAACGCTATCTTTCTTTGATGTCTCGGGGAATCCTACGCAGCTGATGTAAGTACGTGATGATTAAGAGAAAGGAAGTCCGTTCTCGCTAACGGAACATCACTGGTAACCGAGAAGACGTCCGTAGACCAGCGGGAATGGTTGCCGTGGAGTGCAAGTAAACATTGAGAGCTAATGCGGTTACGAAGATTTATGTTTGTAGTGAAACAACATGCGTGCACGCGCTTCCTCCGTGATTTGGCTACGGGAAGCACGGAGAACATCGTCTGAACGGAAATGAAAACGAAGTCACCTAAGGAAAGACATCATCACCGACGATAACTGGTTCCACGACCAAACATGTGCGGCTTCGGTTGACAGTGCCACGTTTAGCGTGAGCCAATCACAAGGAATAGGACCATTGATATGCAGAACAGTTAAACGTTCCAAAAAATACCTTGAGACGAAACACGTGAGAATATAAAATATCGAGCCTAATATAAAGTGACAGAACGCAAAAACAAGTCGAGCGCTTTGGCTAGTGCTTGAGAAGTACAGTTCCGCCTTCAGCGACTCTTGGGTAGTGACTTTGAACTGCCACACACAGACCTGTTTGGCGCAAAACGCCTAGATTTCGGGAAGAGTGGTTTCGGCAAAGTATGGATTAGAAAATTAGGCTATAAGTAGGATACCGGTGGCTGGTACGCGTATAGGGGTTTCCGCTCAACAGTGATCTAAATCAGGCTTAAAATATTCGTACAAGAGCAGATTAGTTGGCTGGGATTTGAGTTAAAAAGCGGCATACAGACCAATCGATTAAGTAAAACAGGACTGGTGTTTGGTCGGCCAGTGCAGAATCATGGCTTTCACGAAACAACCTTGGAGACACAGGGTTAGCTCGGATAGTCGAATAGCGGTCATCTCTGGTGCAGCGAGTGTGTTCTGTCCAGCGATAGTGCAACGATTCGATGGCATTTGAACATCACATCGAGCAACTAAGCCGGACTAATCCGATCCGTACCCATCAGGTGAGCTACAACCGCGCACTTCACGTACTATGCCTGCCCCATTCGACAGCACGGGTTCAGCAATTTCTCAAGATAGTCGTCGATTTGTTTGATCTACGTAGCGTGAAGAGCACTCGCAACTGATTACCATAGAAGAGTCGAGGATCGGCGCCTTACCGTTGATGTATGTGTTCAGCAAAAGACCACTTTAACCTGGAAAGCTTCATCTATTGCTGCAACGTTTTCGAATTAACACGAATTAATTGAGTGTAGGTAACTTCACTTCGGACATGCTGAGCTTGCTCGTTATACTTGTTATTTCAAGCGCTTTGCGAAAAATTGCGATGAACTCTCGATTGATGAATACGGATAAAACATGATGCACTGGAGTGCAAAACGTCGTCTGACGGTGTCGAGACACGAGTTTAGTTAAGTCAGTTGGAATCGGATGCAGAGGAATGGCTGGTTGGTCAAGACGGCATCACTGTCTTCACGTGATGTGTTTACACAAGGAGCAATCGCTTTCATTGTTGCGGGTGCCTTTTGACGGATGACCTCGGAGTGATCAGGTGCGGTCGATAAACCAAGTTGAACGATTCAGCTATGCTGGCAAATGATCCGTATAGATTAAATTAACCGCAATCGCGCTTGTCACGCGCTAAATTTCGCGGGATCCGTTAGACAATGACAGATGCTCAGCCATTCTTTAAGATGGGTGCCACGTCGTCCGGCCCACATAGTTTGTGCCACATTCGCAAACGAAAGAATACATAAAAGAAGAGTTGTGGACCGGTACCTTACCTATGATGTTAGTTTTGAGCTGCGAGGCACGAAATGTTCTCCCTAAGGAAAGGTTCAATAGTGTTAGAAGGTTTATCGCTTTCGAGAGGTATCTTGACATAGATAAGCAGTTGTTGTACTAATAGAATTCCTCTTCTTATTTTCGTAGTAGGCTGTCTTAGATGTCTGTTACTACGGTTGACGTTTGTTTCTGGGCATACTCTTGGGCCGGCGAGCATAGGGCAGCGGGCATGCCAAGGGAGCCGTTTGCGTAGAAAATGCGACGTAGTGAGCAGCCTTAATTATGCTTTTTCGGGAACCCGTTCCTGCACGAAATAACAGTTTTTGTGGGTCTCAGATAATCGCACTGAGATTTCGTGTTGTGGCCGATGTTTAACAGCCGTTTTTTTCAGTTGTCCGTCTCCCGATTTTTTGGGTATCGTGTCTTTTCTATGTAGGGTTGGGAGGCAATTGAGAACTTGCGACACTTTACAATTCAACATGATATCCCAATCCAGTTCGATGCCTACCGACCAATCATCTGTTTCACAGAGTATAACTAAAGATCAACGAAAGCCAAGGTCAGTCAATTAGCAGGCGTCATTTGTCTTAGTCAGCAACGCAGATGAACGATCGGGGCCCTCAAAACAAACATCGGCCGTCTGACACAGCTATCAAACAGCAAGCCGGAAGTCAAACCAATCACAATCAGGCGAATTCGCGTAGCCAATCTAGGGTTCGCAGCGACGTCCGTGAAGATTGTTCACTAAGAAGAAGGCTCTCATTTATCTAGTCGCAGGATCACGATATCTTGTGCTCACAGAAACCGGTTCTCGTTGGAGAGCAACACAGACACCTTGTTTACATAGTTTGACCTATTGAGGTCAAAATCGCTCCGCCCCTTCCCCTCACTATGTAATTCTCTCAGGGCCTGTAGGTGCTTTGGAAAACTGGGTCCCGTCGATATTGATAACATATATTGACCAAATCGGTTTTGAGCTGACTAAGTCTATATACTTGAAGTGGACACTACTCGGTTATCTGACCCAGAACATCTTAAAACTGAGCCTTGTTCTCTAGTTGAACGGGTTTATTAAAGGAAACATATGATTTTGGGCTCAAAGCTTGCGGTCCAAATAAGATAGTGACAAGCATCAAGTTCGATTAATGTGGGAGAACGCTGTGAGCCCCTCAACTTTCATCGCTTTTTTCCGCTTCTCGTTTAGCAAATGAGTTCACACATTTATCGAATTCCACACCTGAAGATAATTCCTGAATTGCTGAATCATACAGACTGGCGAGTCGTTCGAAGTGTTTTGCTTTCGGATACAGAGTCTATATGGCTGAACGTATGAAGTTTCGGAGACATTCCATTGAGTTGGATACAGCTCCTACGCAGGATCTTCCAGTAAGTTTTAGGATAGACACATTCGTAGTCTTGGATAAAATAACGCCTCCGTATAACGCCTGTTATGCGGAGAAATATCAATAGCCAAACATTTTGCGCCTTTGAATTGGAAGGGAGAGGCCATAAAATAAGACTGTATTCGTAGTCGATTTCTAATTTGTAATGTACCTTTGAAACAAAGATCATTCGTCGCTAGTTTGTGACTCACTCACCAACAACGCTGATTCACCGGATTCCTCTACTATACACACTCACCGCTATGCCTTAAAAGCGAAGTTGAAAGAGTAACCAATAGCCATTCTAAGATGTGATGATTCAGACAGGCTGAACTAAGGCGTACGCAGAATGGACGTGTAGATCAGGCCCATCTAGGAGTGCCCATTAAACAGAGTCCAAAGCCCCGTAACCGCGATTTGCAGCAACTTATGAAGTACCTTAGGGAGTGGACGGCAGCATCCACTGTGGATTTAATTCAACCAATGCACCCTGAATGCACCGAAGAGCTTCCTGTTTCAAAAAGGATATAGCATTCAAGTTGCTAACATCAAAGGCTTCAGCCGATATGCGAAGGATATTTCCGGCTACCAGACTGAACATACCAACTGGCACTGTTTTCCGAGTATATAGTGCCTAAAAGACATTCGAAATTCAGTCCAACACTGCCCTATAGCCCCATACCTAAAACTGTGGTGGACGGTACCCTGAAAATGCGATCAGGCGTTTGTCCAAACGAATTTCGGAGTGTGCTCCAGCTTCCCCACTGGGAGAACGATCAACAGTGACCAACAACAGACCAGTCGAACGCATTCATACTCTTCTACCAGGATTGCAAGCTTACTCAAAGACTTCTGTCGATAGTGGAAACCACAGCAACTAGACTTTTAAGACTTGAGTGATACGAACCAAGGTAGCCATTTCAACTATTCTTACTGCAAAGAAAAAAAAACAAATTTGGACGTTACTGAGTTTGCCCAACCGATCGGAAGGCACCAAGTCAAGGACTGGCAGAGTGATAGCTGATGGAACCAACGCAAACCTCGTGTTAGGGTGACCGTTCACAGGGTGGAAAATGTATTTATGCAATTTTTTATACTTTTTGCGTATAGTCTCAGATTTGACCTTAGGTAAAGTCGAAAAACAAACCATTTGGCGCGGATATAAACTAAGAGCATGGCCTTTCAGCTAATCCAGTTAAAAGCAGTTTAATTTTGTACCTTGCAGGGCAAGCACGTTCGAACAGAAACCTGTGCGGTTGACCGATCAAGTTGAAGGAATCAACAAAGAAAAGGCGGTTACCAAAAGTATATGTATGTGTAGGACGAGCGGATCCATGCATATTTGAACCTGCGGGTTTTGAACGTCCAAGAAATGCATCGTCCTGCTTTATCCACTCTTTTTAAGTTGGTTAGTCAATGCAATATGTGAAAATTTCATTGTAATGTGAATTGAACTGCAGTAGAGACTTCAGTTTGGTTGGGTGCGCGCGGTTATGCGATGAGCAACGGCGTAAAGGTTAAAAGTTACTTTAGTTTTTTTCTGTAGTAAAACAAACTGGTATGCCCGGTAAAACATAACTCCATAACAAATCAATCACTTCAACCTATCAGCTATGAACCCTGCACCCTAGGCACGTTGGTTCCAGCTGCTACAGTTTCGATCACCGGAAAACGGGAGGGTGTGAGGCATTCAGCCAAGCCTTGGAGGCGATGGCATGTTCAGTTAGTTTGGGAATTGGGTAGCTACGCATTGAAAGCGACAGATAGCCTCGATGAACAAGCGCTACTGACTGCGCGATTGGCCGTTACTTCCGGTGTCACTAATCATGGGAGAGTCGACTCCTGCGGTCACCAAACAGAGACGGCAGCTGTCGGCCAGACTAAGTTTGCTGGTTACTGTTTTCATACTTCGGTGCCGGGTCATACACTGTCGCTTCCACTCAGCACAGGGCTGGGCGAAAAGAGCTCTGCGAGGCTGACGGTCCTCTGGCACGCGGAACACATGTCCTAACCAGCATAACCTGTGGAGAATGAGTAATCCATCTATTGCGAGAGAGTTCATTCTTCCTAAGACCATCTGGCGTACTTCAGCATTGCTAATCCGATGTCCCCACCAGACCTGACCAATGCTTTGGACACACCGACGTTCAAACAGTGACATATTTCGCACGTCCTCTGTGCGTGGAGGACACGCCTCTGATCCATAAAGCAGTATGGATCGCACTGCCGCATTGTGAACTCTGCCCTTGACAGAGAAACTGACGTCACGTCTGCGCCATAGGTGTCGGAGGTTGGCAAAAGCTGCCCTGGCTTTTCCGAGTCGAGAAATAATCTCGTCTCCAGCCAAACCACTGGAACTTATACAGCTGCCCAGGTAAACAAATTTATCTACCACGTGGATTAGCTAGTCTGAAAGCATGAAAGCATGTGATCCCACCCAGTCTTGCAGATGTAAATTCATGCCAAACCATGCGACAGAGCTATCTAAGTGATTTAAAAAGGTTTGCAATAACGGCTGTATACTCAATATCTGTGAGCGAACGCCCCGGGAGCATTTCGACTCCTGAGGTTTCAAAAACAGGCGAAGAAATTTCAAGCAGCAGATCAATAAGAAAGTTGAAGAGGAAAGGTAAGAGAGGACAGTCTTGTCCCTCGGTCGGCGGAAAGTTTGCCGTAAAATCGTGCGCGCCCACAGGGGTTCGCATAAAGAGCCATCATAGGGGACATCAATTTAGAATGACTTTCCTGATCACCAGACACTACCAAAGTTTCCGACGGTCGACAGTCAAAAGCAACTTCCAGATCAAGAAAAACAACCAAAGTGGGACCTTTGAAGGAGTGACACTGTTCAAGAACTAGTCTCAAGGTAAAGATATGGTCGATGCACCCTCGGTCAGGACGAAACGCAGCCTTATTCTCATGAATTTGTCTCTCCCGATAATCGATCTACCTGCGCAAAATGATATCAGAGAGCGCCTTGTACGCCACGGCAAGCAGGTTGATGCCACAGTGGTTATCGCATGACGTTCGTGCGCCCTTCTTGAAAACTGCGATGACGGTCGAGGATCTCCATTCGACTGGTATTCTCTTTCCGTTTCAAATCTTGTGAAGTATGGCTGTCAAACTGTTCACCAGGAACTCATCACCTTTGAAGAGCGTGGGGTACAGACCATCCACCCCAGGTGCTTTGTCGCACTGGAGGATTTATATCACACGCTGGATTTCTGTTGTTGATGGCGGGCTAGCGTCGATTTTCCACTCAGGCCCACTAGGTTCTTCCAGCTGCTGTGTTGAAGGAGACCAACTGAACTGCTATTTAAAGTGCTCAGTCCATTGCTCAAGAGGACGATATTATGAGTGAATTGCCGTTCCCTCTGTTTCGCATATCGTTTCGCCGACATTTGTCTTCTTTTGGCCGGTTGACCGAATCAGCTGAAACAGGGCGAGACTGTTGCCTGCAGTGAAAGCCTACTCCATCTTCTGGGCCTTCCGGTCATCTCGATACTCTTGAATGGCTAAATCTCATCGAAGCGGACGAATGGAATTGCTCTGGCAAGCGGAATGCCGACGGAAAGCAAACTGATTACCGGGCTAGTACAATGCCATGATCAGAGTCACGTTGCGTACCCCCGAAGGAACGAAAACCGTCAATTGAGGCTCTCCATTGGAACCTGACAGCCACATAATCCAATTGAGTCCATGAGTGTCTTGCGTTTGGCAGCACGATGTGAGTGATTGTGATCGAAGTTAGTATTGGCCAGGAACAGACGGCGATCAGCACACAACTGAGGTATTTGCTCTCCATTTGTTGACTCTTTTCTTCTTTTCTTATTGTATACAACATGACTCCCCGTTTCTCTTGTTTCGGCTTTGTGTCTATACCACCTCTGCTGTTTTATACCCGAACGCAAATCGCTCTTTGACCTTGTTATCACATGTGTTGTTCAAATCAACACGTGGGTTTCGCTATCTTGTGGCCACCTTGCCTCGAGTCGGTGTGGACTTTGGGATCCCGTTAGGAATTAGCGGTTCCTTAACCGGTCTGTAGAAGCCAGCGTAATCCTACGATTTGAAGTCTGTACCACCGGGTGCCCGAACAGTGAAATGTGGAACATCTAATCTCGTCCTAAGCGGCTTTAGGTGCATGACCGAAGTGGGATCTTATATGCGTGTTTCGTAGACAAAACATACGTCGACAGAGAGGGGAAGCAAGGCTTCGACAAAAGATGCCTGTGACTCAGTGAAATAGAGTGCGAACATTGGAGCCTGCAAAGTGGATCAGATCTTTTGAGGTTAGTAAATGATTATTTCGGTTTATTTTTCTGGACGATAGTTCAAACACGGAACAATGGCTGGGGAGCGGTAGATGGGTTGGTCAAACTGCGTCATTCGACAAGTAGGGAGGGTGTGAGGTGAAGAGCCGGCGAGCTGCAAGGGTGAATGATACTTCCTGGTTGCCCAAGCCGGGGAAAGGAGTTTAGTTGAGGTATCCCACCTTGAACGTTTGACTCAAAAGTCTGACCCACAAGGCAGTGGATGGATGTAGGGTTTTGTTCGGGGACCCTGCCCGGAGCCGATGACTCGATAGTCTGACCTACCCGGGTGCAGGGAGTTGGCCCAATCTGAGGGCGCAGGGTGTAAGACATTACTGTCTCACTCCTGATGCAGCTGCGCGCAGCAGGTGCCTTTTGAGGAGCACCGGACTCTGGTTTTTAAAGTATTTCGACCCTAGTGAATAATATGCCAGCGGTCACGGTCAGTCATTGGGTGATCGGAATGTGGATTTAGGGCCGACCTTTTATAGCCCGTCCTTCCCCGGGGGGAAAAGTATCGCTGCTTCTATAAATGTGGAGACGCTGGTTGCCTGAAAAAAACGCCTCACTGCTTTCACACTCCTATCGCAGATGATAGTATTAATTCCAGACCGCCTCGTAAAACGATTTAGTACAGTACAGGGATTAGCTATTCGTCGGGTTAGTCAACGTCGGACTTGCCGGTATGGGTAAACCTTGTGGAACTGAGTTCCAGCCAATGTAGCTCGCAGGATCTTGCAGCATTGAATCCCTGCCACCACGACAAGGTGACTGCTTTAGGTCGGGAAATTCCATATCTCTAGCAATTCACCTGCAAAATACAGTACCGATATGTGAACGCTCGTGCATACAAGTAATTAGTCCTCTTAGTACTACCACATTTTTCTTACTGTGCGGTCACGCGTCATCCACAGAAAACCTACAAAATATATAAGATCAAATACGGACTCACCTCGAGATTGAGCAGTACTACGTGTACAAACCCAGCAGCCAGAAGACAGCATACGATGACTAGGGAGGAGATCAAATAACGTAATCGACGTCTCCATGCAGGAAAGTGTACTTCCATTTGTCCAGTTACACGGCTTTCACGCCAGAGTCCATGATATCCTGGTCGCTGATCAAGCAAGCGAAATAACCACGCCAAATCGTTTGTTGTATCTTTAAGCAAAGGATTACTGGACCAACACTCAATCAGAGTGGCATGTTGTCTTGACCAAAGCTTAGTGCAAACCAATGCCCAGATAATCATTAACAGAGTGAACATCAGGCGAATCAAAAGTTCGAGTGCTGAAGGCACCGGTTCTTCGGGTGAGGAGCACAGGTGAGTATTGATGAAACTTATCATAAGGGAGATAATGTGACATAATAGGGCAGCAGCCGTCGGTCCCAAAAGAAACAGGCAATAGGTTTGCATCCAACTGAAGTAAAAACCAATTGAATCCCCGAAATACCCACGAAGTGCCGGAGCGTCAGGAAACATGCGAGGGCTCTGAAAATGGTTGGACCATAAGGAACGGAGTCGTTCTTTATCATGACAAAGGACTACTTCGGAAACAACGTCCATTTGTTCCAAAAGGAGAAGTGTGGGTTTGAAGTGATTTTGCGCCCGAAGTAAGGCGAGTTGCGCAGAGGTTGATTGGATGGCGTGAACGAGTTTCACCAACATGTCCATGTCAAGTATATAGGACTTTAGTGCAAGTTCAGCCAGCCATGAAACCTGTCCCACGGAAAGCTCGTCAACTGATCGCTCCAAGACTGGACAGAATCAAACAGATAATTGATTAAGTGCATGCAGTTTCACGTCACTTCTGTGTGGGTTATGGAACAAGGTGAACATGTGGTCATTGAACAGGTACGCAAAAGTGGAATGCACCTTCGAAATGCCTAGCTTATTTGGGTGATCAAATGGTGTCACTTCAGTAAGGGCGTAAAACCATCATGCAGGGGGAATAAGCACATTTTTCACCACTAATGAATTTAATAGTGTCAACCGTTGTGACATGTAGTCGAGGTTCTGCCAGGTATAGTGGACGGCCAACGATGGCGCTTGGTTCAGTGTGGCGTGCACCCAATCAACACGTTATGCAAGATATAAACCCAAGGAATGCGGGGTTGACGGCTGCGAAATGTCTTTGACAGAAACGTTTTACATGTGCAACCATGTAGTCAGACTGAACAGCCAATTATTCTTAAAACCGGGCGAGTATTGAGTGTCAAAGAAAATGAAAAGGACTAGATAGATAAGACTAGGACTAGATAAGAAAGCTGAAGTGTGAACTCAGGATCGATTCAGACTAGTGTTACTGAGAGGCTAAGTGTAGCAGACGAAAAGGATAAAAACATCGCATCCTAGCATGTTTTTAACTGATCCCCAGATAACGGGTTGATCGTGTGATGATGTTGGCAATTTTGTTGTAAACAATTAAACCATCACCAACCTGAGCTGACGTTTTTTCTACAAAGCATTCGGTCCCATTTGGCCATCGCATCCGTACGGATAGGACAAAGATCGTGGAGACTTAACATTTACTCCTCTCCTCCAGTGCGGGACAAAACATACAGCTCACATAGAAACAGGAGTGGATAAAAACGTTCCACGGACAGACATGTATCAGGTTTGTATCACGTGACCAGGACCGCGGTATTAATTCGAAGCTTTTTTGGCACACAGAATAAGCTGCTGCAATTTGGTCAGCATAACCTCGATAACCGCTGTGGATTCGCAACTCCTATGTTGGTCCCTGGCTTGCGATTTTGTCCATAGTAGCTTGAGGCAGCTTTTAACTGGGGCAAATAAAGACTGGCACTGTTTTATTCACTGAGTGGTCACAGAATAATCCAGGGGGTCACGCTCGGATCTTCCTGAAGGGACGAGAAGCGCCCAACTAGAAATTCTTGATTCCGATTGACCTATAACATGTCCAACGGAAACAGGCCTTTTTCTGGTGCGTAGGCAGTTTGACATACATCCGTCGAACAGATGTGGTGTTCGGTTCACTATTACTTGAATCCTTTCAATGTTTAAACGCGACTACTATTAATTATCCGTGTTGAAGCTCACTAAGTTAAAGTTCTTTAATTTGATATTAGGGCCACATGCATTCGATACAAATTAAGAGTACAACCGACAAACTGTATCACCTGTGGCGCAGACGTGACGTTAACTCATCTGTTAAAGTTCGAGTTTACAAGGCTGCAATGGGCCTGTTGTTGTTGCGTGTCAGAAACCTGGCCGCTTCGCACCGAGGACGTCAAAAGACTTTCAGTGTTTGACCATCGATGTCTTCGGAGCTTCGCCCGAGTCTGGTAGAAACATCTGATCAGTAATGCTGAAGTACGTCGAATGGTTTACGGAAGAAATAACTCGCCCATGTATCGATCTGATAACACTCCATAGGTTGCACTGGCTTAGTCACGTGCTCTGTATGCCAGTTGATCGCCTTCGGAGGTGCTTTTCGCACAACCATATGAAGGGTAGAAACGAGCCAAGGAGGTGAAACAATGACTTGGCAACGAAGTACGAAAGTCATCACCAGGAAACTCAGCTACGCTGGACATTGCCATCTACCTGGATGGGGACCCCGAGAAGGGAAATATCAATGGTTAGAGACAGTATCAGACATGGCCGAGTCGCGCCCCCAATGGCGCGCATGCATCCAAGCATTTGCCTCAAGTGCACAGCTTCCACTTCAGATCACCCCGAAGAAAATTCCACTGACCCCTATGTGGAATCATACCAGCTACCGCCTCCAATGTGTAGCTATGGACCCCACCTACCCAAATCATCGGCGAAGGAAACTGTGGTAGCCATAGCCACTGTATGGCAAATACGCGGTTTTTCATGGCTGCTGCTGCTGATGTATTAGTAGTATTGCTGTCTATGGTGGTGATGAGAACCCAAACCACTACTCATAAAGTTGTTGAAAACTCTGCGACAGGTTAGGATTCGTCAGAGAGGCGCAGTCCCCGAGTTTCCGTCAACCTTGTTCAACTTACACCAAATTGCATGAAATTCAACAACTACACTTAGCTGCATACCCGTTTGGTCTTGATGGGAGACTCACCTGGAAACCTTCGTTCATGATGGACACTTTCAAATGAATGTGTTGCACCAGGCCCACAACCTTATGAGTATTGCATTATGTCTATACAATCTAGTGCGATATCTCGAATATAGTACCGAATGAAACATGAGGCGGCCTGGCGCAGCACACTCGGTTGAAGAACGACATCATCAACGAGAGATTAAGCTGGGTTACAGGTGAGTATCGCGTCAAAACCAAGTTGGTATACAGGTGAGTGCATTGGTCGAATGATGAGGACCTCTTAGCTTTCCATTCATTCACCCTTGGGGGCGGTTTTAAACTTGAAAGACAGGCAGAAAATGACATGTGAATTCATATAGAAGGGAGCAACCAACAATGCACACGTTCATCTCTGAATAACAGGCACGCACAGTCGAGCGATTGTTTGTGTACTCTATTTTTTGAATGACAAACGGAACAGAGATGAAGCAAACCGACATGTGGGGCAGTAAGCTGGGTCACGGATGGGGATTGTGGCCACGATGAGTGGGCGATGCTCATTTCACTCCTGAGAGTTAGTCTAAGTATAGCATTTAGATACGAATTCTTCACAGCGAAATAATAACATGTCTACCAGACAGAATGACTCTTCTCTAGAGCAAGATCAATCTTGTCGTTTTAAAATGCCTTGAAATGCTATTTATAGAGAGAAACAAACAGGAAGGGGTTTATACTACAAGCGACCTTGCTGGTAAGTTTCGCAGTAAAAGTAAGAACAGTAAAAGTGAGCCCTAGATCCATATTGAGAGTAATGACGGACCCGCGGGTCAGAGGCTTAGCACGTAAACACATTACTGTAACTTGTGGGTTGATTTGGCCTCAAATAAATAGCGAACAGCCCCCAAAAGGAGACATCCGCCGAGAAACAGTAACTTCAACGCGGCCCAAGGACAGGTACGATCAGTTAAATACAGCTAAATTGCAGCGTCTAAAGGCAAGTCATTCAAGCTTGAGGTGATAAAATAGATTAAGTTAAGGAAAGGTTTCAGGATGCATACTTACCGCTTACGTCGTTTTTCAGTTTCGGTACGATGGATACGGCATATTCCAATACGAGTTGTCGAGACAAGGTGATCAACAGAAAGTGCTCCGAGTGCTTGGACTGATAAATTCCATCGGAAACGGTTTGACAACAAGTTCTAACAGATAAATATGGATTGGTTTTGCTGCGTTGTTTAGGAGTATTCGGTGGATGACCACGTGAAAAACATCTTGCTACCAAGTTGGCGACTTCTGGAGTGGATATACATGATGACAGTAACAGACAAAACTCTGTTGTACCGTTTCTTGACATGATCTGAAACAATGATAAAAAATCCACGCATTGCATTATAATTCCTTGGTTCTTTTTTCACGTGTAGAACCACGGAGGGGTGTTGGAGGCACTTTTAAAGTTGGCCGAAAGAAAAGAAATATATGGGGACGCATTCAAAGTATGCAGGTCTTACGTCAATTGTGCTTGGTTGGTACGTGAAAAATGCGTGCGTACATTAGAGAAAGCAGAGTAGATCATCAGTAGAAGAAAGGACTATGACAAGATGCTCCAAAATGCGTTCCAGGTAATTCATTCCGCACACTGATATATTCTTCAAGATCCAAATTACGCTAATGGACTTTTTCCCGGAAACTTTTCGTTATCCTCGGTTGTTTTACCTCAGCATGTAAGGTACAACTTTCCTCCTGGCATTTCATTGAGGCGAGACGGCTCAGTGGTTAGAGCGAGAATTTATTCACCGGAAGGTCCATGATTCGAAGTCTAGCTCTGATCTCGACTTCTACTGTCTAGGCTTGGACAACCTGGAAGTATCCTAGCCCTCATGCTTTCTCCAGGTGGCATGGCAGCTAGGCACAGAAAGAGGGCTACAGCTGGACGATTATCTATTATTATCATCTTACTTCATTGTAGTACCACAACAAATAAGCTGTCGTAGGCAGTTGAATGAAAGTTGCTGCTTCGCGATCTCAGACTGGCTGTGGATTACTGCCAAAGTTGCATTCTTGATTGTGCAAGCAAGTGCTTCGGAGCAGCCAGGGAGTTGAGTTGCGAGCTCCTGACCGGGCCGCCAACAGCTTGAGTCCAAAATTGTGTTGTCAACTGCTCCCGTTTATGTTTTGGAAACCTGACAGTACCTCAGTCGCTGTGGTACGCATGATATCATAGCCGACGGTGTGGAACTGGCAAACTAAAAACGCTATTGATTGTCAGTGTAAGGTTCCATCCGATTCAGTATCCATGTCATTCTGGCGTCTGAAAGCGGCTTAACGCTATCTCTTACATAAGCGCAATAATATAGTGTTGTGTGATCAACAAATCGATAATTTCTCTACAAACGTCCTATGTTCAACAATGTCGCAGCGCCCCACTGGTTGTTTTCGGATCTAAAGATCAGAGCTTCCTCACCAAATGTAGACAGATCCACCCCCTGAAAGGAGATTTCGGGAGACGTGGAAAACAAAAAACAGCAAGTATCACGAAACTGCAAACGACTGTCGTCACTGTAAGAGAAGCGATCCAGTTTCACGCACAGAAGAGAATCCTACGGGACCACCTGTTCTTTTTGGTGTCATAACTAAGCGGAGGACTGCCAAAAGAAGTGGAATTTAGAGCTTGGACTGCGTATTGCTTGCAATAATCCCGGGAGATAAGAACATTTTGCAGGAGCCGCCATTCTGTGACAACTGAATTTGGTTGGTCCGTTAGTTTGATAGCGTCACTTACGGGTCAGGTTCCCACAATGTTGGTCGCAGTATAGGTTGAAATCGTCCATATGTCACCAGATAAGCTGTCAGTGTTTTTGAAACAAATGCAGGTTAGTATCATAAGTGTTATTGAATTCATATGAGACATGTTGCGAACAGATCGAGGAGCGGCCATTTAAGGAACGTCTGGGAAGTAGATCCAACTATTATTTTCCGAACCTTCCTGAAAGAAACATTTGGGTTTCATGAACAAGGGACGAATTCAGACAACCTCAACGGCGTCAACCTCCTTGTGGCGACAGTTTTTAGCCGATATCTCAACAGTTTCTGTAGGGAGTTTCGCCACCCGGTTATTTCACGAAGTTGAAGCACTCAGGATAAGTTCTGCAAGAGGCGTATCACATTGAAAACGATAAGCATGGAGTTACGGAAAAGAATGCGATGTATAGACACACCTAGATTTATCGGCTTGACCACAGCAAATAAATCATGGGATCATTCGCACCTGCAACCAGTAAACACGGGAGGTATTGTGCATCTTGGATATGACACTCATCACCTTAGCGTCAAACACTCAAGGTTAATGTCAGAGAAATCCCATACAACAATGAGCAAGATTCCCTGCAACCTATAAGATGTATGCTTTTATTGGACTCTATCAATTGTGGAAATTAACCGTGAGGATTACTCCTGTTTCCACTTTGCCTTTATTCTTGTTTACACCACAACCGAATAAAAAGTCGTTCAGCTGTGGCACCTCTATCGTGGATAGGTGGCACGTAACCTGAGAAGGAATGAGGGATAAGATGCGGCTAGGCCATCAGAATGAAGAGAGAAATCGACTGAATCAAAGCACCCGGGACGGATCCAGGACTACGCCACTTCGGCCACGAACTCATGATTTGAAGGAAGCTCATCCCCAGTCAATCCGGTAGCGGCTCACCGGGCTAAAAGCCTAACCTAGAAAGTGATTTGAATGAAGTAAAAGCAAAGTATAAAAGATTGATAGGTCTAGAAAGCCCAGGGGAAACGCCGAAGGTACCAGAATTAGTAACACGGGTAAATGTGCATAAACTACGAGTGGTGGACAGATGAAAGTGCCGAAGGTGCTCATGAAGGGGAAATCCATGACTTGAGTACAACGTGACAGTTCGAACGCTCTTGTCTAGACTTCGCTCACTTAAAAATATCTCGTACTTAATGCTCCTCCATTGCAGCACTAAGCCAAGAGGACACTATTCTTGCCGAAACCGGGTTAACAGCCACACACCAAACGGTGAACAGCAGGGGATGAAAACAACCACCAATATCATAAGTTTTAATGCAGTAATTATCCTTCCAAACGAACATAAGTGATACCTCGACGAGACGTCAGTAGGATAACAAAATGCAATACAGCTTGTTAGAGGCACTTTTGCAGTGATGGAGGAGACATCATGAGGCACCAAATTCAAGGAGAAGAGTTCGTAGTTTTTCAGATTCCGCAGCCTCCAGATAAGAGACACCATCAGGGGTGTTTAGAAATTTGGCACCCTGAAAACAGTGGTAAGCAGGTGAAGGACACTTACCTTTTCCAGAAGAACTCGTGCACAATCAATGTGGTTTTCATAGATTGCAGCTAGCAACGGAGTGACTCCATAATCGTCCGGGGTCTGAAGTTGAACAGGATTGATTAGAACAGGAGACGATCAGTTACATTCACATCTGCACCTTTCGATAACAAGTATTCACAAATCTCAGGTTGTCCGTAATCAGCTGCGTAGTGTAATAAGCTTCTTCCATTTGTCGAAAACCTACAAACGTCTGGCAACTTTTGCAGTGAAAGATTACAGAGAACAGGAGAAACAACTACATTCTGAGACAGGTCCTTGAAGCCCTGAAGATCCCCATTTTTCAAAGCCCAAAGAAGTCCTTCAGTAGTCATTCTGATAAGGAGAAAAGCAGAAGACCGGCAAACGTAACGGAGGAACCTTGAATAGATGGAAAGCACAGCACGTGAGTTGACATAGGGTAAGTAATCAGTTGCAACGATCAGTTACCAATCCGGCATGATCAACGTCGGAGGACCAAGAATAGGAAATCTTGCCACTGAGGCGAATAAGCTGTGCAATGACGCAAGTCAACTGCAGCTCCCGAGTGAAGGTAAGCTGCACATCTTTTATCCTTCCTATAAGCCCCCCCCATAAAGATCAGTTGCACACCAAGATCGTCTGATCACCCAATACATCCCCGTCGTCTAACAGAACACACCAAATAATCCTAATGACGACTGCCCCGTAAACCATAGCTAATTTTCATGTTACCTGGCCTTTGTCAATAGAACACAAAGTACAAGGCCGGATTTTGATAGTGGAAATCGATTAATCATAATTGGAGTGATTAATATATGGAGAGGATAGTTTGGGGTGAATAGATGCTTTTTGCCGTGCAAGGGATCGGTGCAAAGTTATCCTCCAACAGTGGCAGCGTGGCACTGATTGTTCGAGCCACACCAACAGACTTGTTTGGACTGTTATACCCTATTCTTCAAATGACGTGCGATTCAAACAAAAATACAGCTTCAATCATCTGAATTACAAGTTGTTCTGAATTGCGCAAAGTACTGTGACCATGAGGACTTTTTCAGATATGAATGTGATTCTTGCGATCTACCACATGGTCCAGTTTTACTTTATTATGCCTTGGAGGCTCTGAAGGATGTGCCACCCTACTGGTCTACTGTATTTATCCATTTAATCACAAACACAGTTCATTCGTAACCCCCGGTTACTCCGCGGTGCAACATATTGGCGCTCATAGTCAAGGCTTCTGGACATCCGAAGATTTGTGAGCTTTCGTTTCACCAAAAAACAGAATGAGATTACTGCGGTGTATGACAAGTCAGACTGAAAAAATGGTGGAAATGATTATGGAAACCAAATCTCGAACATCATCAAGATAAAAGGAATCTACTCAGAATCAAATGGGAAAACTAAAAGTACCGGGAAAAACTATTTTCAGCGAGCATAGTGGAGGTGAGTTCATGAATCCGACACTGCAACAATGTTTCTTGAGTCCAATATCCATGTCTAAGGCATGTAAAACCACTAACTAAGTCAAGACAAATGGACTGTTCTCTACAGCACGGGATGAGTTGCGTAAACTGCGTTGAGGTGCGACAATTTTTAACCGAAGGATGTGGGGAGAAAGAACGTACAATATGATGACGCGATCGGTTGGCATGATTGAAGCGAATTACTTTTTGGGCGAAACGAGATGGAGTAGACATTGCTACAAGAGATGTTACATTGCTCTGTTCAGTGCCTGCTTTCCAACCGTTGGTTTGATGTGAGAACTCCGCCTCAACTGTCCCGACAAAAAGCTTGATAACAGAATCGTGCTGTGTGATTGTGTATCAGATCGGTCAACAATCAAGATCCAATCAAGTGTTCGGCACAGAAAGCTTATACCGCGACTCAAACCAGCTCATAGGGAGATATCTTGAGAATTGGTGGGCAAAATTTCGGCAGAGAAACTCACAGGGAGGTGGTCTCTTCAAACAGGCTATCTTGGTTAGAAGCATGTCTACAGAGACCACAATGACCATGCAACCGTTATACGGTAGCAAGAGACAAGACTCCTATAACAGCAGACGTGCCCCAATTTTGGTATCTTGGCTGAACGTATACGGACTCAGGAAAAGACCCTCATGAGAAAAAAGCCCACAAATCGATTGCGGGGTGCGAGAACAGTATAAAGGGAAATTATAAAATTTATACGGCCACTTATCGAATCAGGATTCCTTCATGGTGGTTTTGTTTGTTGTCAGCATACACTCTGATAGACTGCAATTCCGAATCTGAGGACCTTCTCCATGGACCCTTCCTAATCAATTTGTCTAGCAAAGATAGCTATGCTATACCGACAGACGGTATGGCTGACTAGCTTCAGAAGCACAGTTAGGCGAGCGATTGAGAGTTAACACCAAATGGTAGATCAAAGAATTAATAAGTGTCGGTGGGTATCGAACCTCCAGGAGATGGCGGTTTTGGCATCAGGATATAGCTCACTCAATCAACTGCCCAAATGATGATGGGACATCAAAGAAAACACTCACCACACAAATCAGCTATTTACCCGCAGAGACTCTCATAGAAATCCTGCGAACGTATATACACGTATACACTAAGCCCCATCGATAATAAGAAATCAGTGTGAAAACTCGTGTATTCAGAGCAAAAAACCAGCCGGCTCAGATGTCTTGCACCACTAGCCAATCAAGAAATGTTTTGGAAAGCCGTCTAGCAACATTGTTTCGAGGACGCTGGAACATCAGTAAGATATGTGCTTCGAGGGCTATGCTAGTTTTCAGAATCTATCATGATATCAATTTTGTGACCATGGCATTAGTAATCCTCTATGCACTGTCCAACTCACACTAATCGACTACTAGGAAAAACACTTATCAGAATTAGGATGAAGTGCACCCTGGTCTGTGAGGCACTGGTCATATCTTCACGCTTCCTGTGACCAGCATCCTTGATCTAGTGTCTGCTTCCGTCTCCAAAAACAGCTGGTCAGACAAGGGTAAGTAAAAGTGTCCTTGCGAATCCACGTATTTTATTGAGACATTGGCGCCCATTTTTTTGAGTGGGTACGGTGTGTTAGGCTTTCACCTGAGTTCTCCGAATCTAGTGATGTCAACCAGAACTCCGCCCTTCAGATATTTCTCTCAAAGTGTCACATTGAGCCCTTTTCCCGCCTTTGACACTTCGGGAGATGTAAAGCTCACGTTCCGTTGGATCAGACTTTGGATACGTAAACGACGTCACTCATTCAAGATGCAGGTGCAAGCCGACTAAACGCAAAGTGTGAAACGTTTCGGCACGGTTAGGGATACGTGTTGCGCGTATTGTACCTTTCCTAATTCCTACCAAAACGCTCTCAAGAGCAAACTCCGGAACCTCTCCTGAGGATACCCTAATTACTGAATCCCCGGCAGGGAAGTAAGGCCACAAAACTCAAGGACGAAAGTGGGTGGAGAACCTAAGGAGAGACTGATCATTATCATCATCATGGACAGCATGAGATCCGTGTTCAACAATGACGCTTAGCTGCTGTACAACCGTGATTTATTTAGAAACCTTAGTGTGAAGAAAAAATACTGGTGGACGGGGAAGGGATTTAGTGCTAGCTTACTACAGGCATTCCAAGTTGCCTATACCTCCAGACACATTCAGGAAATCTGGATAGAAATGACAAGAAGAACGTCATTGACACAGATTAGCAACCATATCTTGCACCGTCTCAAACCTGGCGGAAAGGGGATCATGCGATCCCCATCGTAGAGGGCATAAGCACACAAACGTTTCCTAATCTCTTTCATACCTCTCTGCCAATCCAACGGCTAGCCATTTCTCTGTTTCCGTCACTCTGAATTGGGCAAACGGTGGTTCGGCATGCGAAATACATGCCTCAAACAACGCAGATTCTGGTACGTTGGTTGGAAGTTGCACAAATGAGAGCTCGCCCTCTAGCTGCCTCGTTATGGATACGCCAACATCGTTCCACACGAAAGATGCCCCTCAGACAACGATTGTCGAACACC